>APFE031463516.1:83154-262142 GCA_000404065.3 Pinus taeda
AAAGTAGTTTGTGTTTTTTCTCTATTTTTTCCATTTTAATTAATTTCTAACATTTAAGTGTTAGAAAGTTTTTTCAAGAGGTAAGACTTTATTTCCACATTAAAACAATATAGGAAATTTATTAAAATTTATCATTTGTAATTCAAAGTAACATATCTCAATAATTTTTTATTTCTTTTTACCATACTCTACTAATGTACTAAGTGTTATGGTAAGCTAATAATTAATTTGTAACAATGCCACTTGCTATTTCATTGAATACATCTATATAAAAATTACCTAAATTTTGAATAATTTGCATATGAGTCTTGTTTAATTTAAGGTTTTGTGTTTTAATAAACATATACTTTTACATAAGGTTTTTTTGTTTAATGTTGGGTTAGAAGTTTCATTTGCAACGTGGTAGAGTTAACTACGGTGTACCCCTCACCTAGCTCAACCTCAAGTTTCTATAACCGAGTGTCTTCAAACGTGCTAGACTCCTCCACATGTTGGCCACTTGGCTTCCTTTCCTACGACGGATTAGTGGAATATTAATGACATCAGATGGCATTGGAATTACCCTCGATGAAAGGTAGAGGTGTTTTGGGGGTGCATCGACTGCAAAGGAGTTTAATAGGTTAGATGAGTTTAACTACCCTTGACGCAAGAGTGACCCAACCCCTCATTTGCTGGCTTCATCGATTCATCCATTCTCCTTTGCAATTTTGGAAAATTTCTAGTCTTATGTGCTATATGGTTGGGTAACGTCCACCACTGCTAATTTTCATTGCCCATGGCATGCTAGGCAATGCCCAGAATTACCTTCTTTCTCCAAAATACCCTTGGTACAGACTTGTTCTCAACATTTGGTTAGCGATATAGTTCTTTTTAAGTTCGGTTTGATTTCCCTGTATATGTAATTGATTCTTAGTATGTGTGTATGTAGGGTAACACCATGGAGGAAGACTTAATCTTCAAACAACCCACAGGCTCCTCCATAATCGATTTACAGTGTGGCTTGTACTCTTCTTTACTCCAATTCAAGGTAATCGTCATTGTCCTTAGGCTCTTTTATGATTGATGGCTATTTTCTGTTATACCCTAGCTACCTAATTTGCTCTCAGCTGCAAGAAACCCCGTGCTCTATTCAATCCTCCTTAGGATTTTCTTCGTTTAGGGCCTTTCAAAAGAGTTCACTCTAGCATACAAGTTTGGGTTCTATCACCATTTAATCTTTAGGAAAGTAATGTTAAGCCCTTCCTAGAGGGGGAGATCTCGATGCAAATTAATGGTTTTTCCCCAGTTGGCATTTTCTCAGAGTTTTTGTATAATTTGTAAACAACGAACTGTAAATTGTATTTATCTCGCTACAGAAAGGGTCAGATTTAGTTTATGGCATGAAGCTAGTTGTTTATTTTTGTTTCAACACTATTATTTTGACCACTGATGCCGAGAGGGTTTCAACCCTCTTCTCTTTTTGCAATAAAATACTTAAGATGTGAACTTTACAGTTTCTCATCGTATAATTAATTTCTTTATACTAAAATATGAAATCGTTATGCGTATATTTTTTACATTAACGGATTCTCATAGTAATTTAGGTGATGTATGTTATTCGTAATTTCTTCTGTAATTTCGATAAAGATGCTCTCGTTTTATTGAAATGGAATTTTCCTTGCTTCTTTTGTAATTGGTTTTGTCTCCAGTGTGCTCTCTTAACTCTCTTTTTTATACATTTTATACAACAATTACCCACAAAGTTTCTAGGTTGTCTATAGCTTGTTCATGACTTTACAAGGAGAATTTGAGACCGTTCTGAGGGTTCTACTTCGCTAGTTGGCAAAGGGGACTAACTCGGCTTCCCTATAATGTACTACAAGTTCATTTTTTGTTAAATAAGTATGAAATGTTGAAGTCAGTTTCACAATGAATTCATTCTTTTCAATGAGTCAAAATTCTATTTAAATTGACTTGCATGAAGTGTAAATTTTATAAAACTTTTCGAGTATCTACTTTTCCAACTTATGTTCATGTTTAATTTGCTCTTATTCCTTCCAATGTAAGTGCAATAATTTCCAAATACAGTAAAAGGACAATGAATAATAATTCCTATGATTTCACAGTTTATGATTTCACACATATGTGCTTAATTGATTCACTGTGATAGATTCATACAAAAATACTTTCCTTTCTTCAATAGATAAGGTACCCTGTTATCACTAAGATACACAGTTCCTAATTAAGAAACAAAACCAATCCTTTCTAATTAACAAAACAATTCACTTAACACATATTTATCTTTACTTTACTGAGTTTCCAACCACAAGTCCATAGGGGAATCAAACGTTCCTCCAAACCTACAAGAACTAGAACACCTATCATACTCCCCTTGAGTTTATCTCATACACATGAGCACTTTACTTTGCTTCTCTGATTCACTAGACCAGTTGGTCCAAACCAGCTTCATTCTTAGGTTGTTTTCCATCATTGATCCCATTAGCCAACTAGCTCAACGATTCTAAATTCTGGCACCAAACTAACAATTCTCAAAGCTTTCTCTTCTTATTGTTTGCCCTCTCTCTTGCCTCGGGTACCTCTACCATATTGGCTTCATATTTTTCAGATTCTTTCTTTATCGAGAGAGAAGTTGGACTAGTAACCTCCAACCCAATTGTTTCTTTATTCTAACTGCTTTTAGGTATGAAATTTTTCACTTTAATCTATCCCTGTGACTTGTGGTTGACTTCTCTTTATCAAAAATTTATAACTAGTTTCATATTAACATCCCATCATCAAATTAAATCAAGTCTCTATAGTAAAGTTAAGTAAAGTAAAACAAAGTAATTAAGTAATTCTTTGAGTATTAACCTACTTCCAGTGGGGTGTTACATCTTGCCCCCCTCAAGAGAGACACTGTCTCTTGTGTTTTCTTTCCTTCGGAATTGGCTCAGGTATGTTTCCTAGATGAATTGTTCATTCTCAGAGGTAGCCTCTTCCGAACGAAAGTGTTTCCATTGCACTTTAACCTGGGGGATATCTCATTTCCGCAATGTTGATTCTCTCGGGATTGAGAATACACATGGGCTCAATGAGGAATTCCTCGTGTGATTCGACCTGCCATCAAACATTATTATTGTTATTCCTTAGCAATATGCTTGGAACATAATTTTTTTTTTTATAAAGAAGAATATATTTCACTATATGTACATCCCACCAATTAACGATGTGTTTAGGGTAATGCATATATTTATTTAACTAATAAACATGAAACACATTGTGCACATAGATATGACAAGGTAGGGCTAAGTGATAAGCCACTGGGCCAATTCTGGCAATGATTTCGAATGGGCCACAAAATTGAGGGGCTAATTTGGAGCATTCGCTCCACCTCAAAGTACTCCACTTGGGTTTTATCCTCACATAAAAATGTTCTCTGACTTGATATTCTCGATACGTTCTCCACTCATCAACATACTTTCGTTTGTCGATCCTGGGCGACTTTTAAGTTTTATTGAACTTTTTTCACTATAGCTTCCATATTTTTAAGCATCCCTCATCCCAACATCAATGTATCCTCTGAGCTATTCCAATTTCCAGGTATTCTACATTTTCTTCCATATAATACCTTGAGTGGGCTCATTCTTAATGATGCATGATACCTATTGTTATATGAAAATTCCACCAAGTGTAAATATTCCTCCCATTTTGTAGGTTGTTGCATTACAGACATCTTAAGCATATATTCTAGCACGTGATTGACTCTTTCAGTTTTCCAATCTGCTTGTAGGTGATAGGAGGATCTAAATTGTACTTGGGTGCCCAGACCAGTAAACAAGGCCTTCTAGAAGGTAGAATTAAACTTTAGATCTTTTTCTCACATCACCATTTTACGTATCCCATGTAATCTGAAAATTTCTTTCATAAATATGTCAGCAATTTGTATCACCTTATATATTTATTGTACGGGTATAAAATGTGAAAATTTGCTTAATTTATCCACTACTACCATTACAGAGTCATTATGTCTTCTCGATTTTGGCAAGCCAGTGATACAATCTAATGTTACAATCTCCCATTTCCACTCTCGAATAAACAAAGGGTGAACTAATCGTCACAGGTGTTGATGTTATATCTTCACTTGCTGGTACTCTAAGCATTGTTCTAAGTATTGGGCTATCCCTGTCTTCATGCCTGGCCAAAAATAATCTCTCCTTAATGTTGTAATTAATTTTTGGTACCCTAGGTCTGCAGTATATGGGTTTCGTTGATATTCATCTAGAATAAATATTTTAACAACTTGTTGGTTGGGTACATATATGAGGTTCTATATACTATCATACCTTTATTTTCAACATTATAGCCCAACTTCCTTTCTAGGTTGTCTTCCTTTTTTTCTTGTTGTCATAAGAAATGATATTCATGATCTTTTAGAGTAGCATCTTTAATTTGATTTGTAAATTCAAAAATTATTTTACTAACAAAAATGTCATAAATACAATTCAATCTTCGACTTTAAGCCTCGACCACATGATTCTCCTTGTCCTTCAGATGCTTGATGTTAAAGTTAAATTTACTTAAAAATGTAGTCCATCTTACCTAATGGGGGTTAAATTTAGTTGATGAAAGAAATTAGTTAGGATGTTGTGATTTGTCATAACGATAAATTTATTCCCCAGAAGATAATGCCGCCAAATCTTTAAAGAATTAATTATTGTTGTAAGATCTAAGTCATATGACAAATAGAGTTGTTGATGCTCCTTTAACTTATGTGATTCATATGCCACCACTTGACCTTCCTACATCAATACACCCCCAATTCTAGTTTGGCATGCATCCATACAAACCAGGAACTCTTTATTTGAATCTGATATCCTTAAAATGAGTACAGTGGTCAGAAAATGCTTCAACTGATCAAAGCTTTGCTCACATTTTGTAGACCACTTGAATGCCTTTCCCTTTTTCTGCAAAGAAGTCAAGGGATGAGCCACTTTAGAAAATACTTCAATAAAGCAATGATAGTATCCAACGAAACCCAAAAAAGAACGAATATCTAATACATTCTTAGGGACAGGCCACTCTATGATCCATTTTCTTTGGATCTACTGCTACACCTTCTTGCATGATGATATCCCCCGGATACTCTATTTTTCATATATTCTGTGTTCCCTTAAGGTTAGAAACACAATTTGTAAGTGCTTATGATGCTCCTCGATGCTTTTAGAATTAATCATAATGTCATCAATAAATATTGATATAAATTTTTCAAGGTACAAGTGGAAGATCTGGTTCATAAGACTCATCAATGTAGTCAAGCCATTATTCAATATAAAGGGGAGGATTACAAACTCGTGTTGTCTATAACGAGTTTTAATGCAATCTTGCATATGTCATCCTCTCTTATTCTAAGCTGGTGGTATCTTGATCATAAATAAATTTTCAATAATACCTTGGCACCCTTGACTTGGTCGAATAGATTGTCAATTGTGGGAAACGAATACTTTTTTTTGACCATCAATTTGTTTAGGTTTAGATAATCAATGCATAACCTCAGGGTTCAAACCTTATTTTTAACGAACAACATTAGGGATCCCTAGGGTGATACACTAGGACGAATATAACTTTTATCCAAAAATTCCTATAACTAAATTTTTAATTCAGTGAGCTCTGGTACACTCATCCTGTAGGGAGATTTTGATACCGGGGAAACTCCTAGAATTAATTCGATAGTCAAATATATATCTCTTTGGGGTGGAAACCTTATTATTTCTCTAGGAAATACATATGAAAATTCCTGAATTATAGGTATATTCCCTAGATCATACATCTTTTGTTTACATGTATCATAACTTACCTAGACTGCATATATCTCGAAGCCTTTTCATAATCATTTTCCTAACTGGGAGGCAATGATTGGCCTCAACTATATGGGTCGTTTCACTCCCTGAATCTTACATCTCACACCTGCTTTATTTAGGTAACTAATAGTTTTTTCCTTACAATCAACCATAGACCAATGAGCTTCTTACTAATCCATTCCAACTAGAACATCATAGGACCTGATAGGTATAACATTTAAATATGTTCTTATGTGTTGGTCTGCTAACTGAACTAAAAAAATTTCTACTTTAGCCATCACAAGCATTTTCGCCCCTGTGCCTAGCTATACTAGCCATGGACTTTTCAAATTATGAATTTGTAACTAACATAACTTCATAATCATAGCTCTCACATAACTTAAACTAGCGTTAGGATCTACTAAAAAAAATAGTAGGATTGAACAACTTACCTTCAACTCCAATCATGTTGGGTTTGTACTCCACTTGACGATCTTCTAGTGCTGCATTCATTTTTGGTATGACCTTGGCTACCTCTCCTACTGTAGAAGCTTCTTGTATATTGTTAACTAGTTGAAGTATTCCATGATAGGAATATTTTTTAACATAATGTAGTCCCCCGCAACCCCAACATTGCAGTTCGGGCTTCTATCCTTGATTACCCTAAGACTTAATAGATGGTTCCATTAGTTTAGTCTCATTCAGAAAACATAACTTCTGTTGACTTTTCTCCATATATTTGCCTTGATTTCTCTTAAAGTTATTTATGGGATTACCCATTATGTTATTTTTATTATTTGTGTAGTTATTTCTCCCTTCTTATGATTTGAGCCTTTACTATTATTGTTTTTCTGCTTCTGTTGATAGAAGATTCATACCTTCCTCACTGATGAGGCTCATGAGTGGGTAAATTATATGGACCTTAATGCCACTCCCTTGCTTACTAAAATCAACATTTCTCACATTTATTTACATGTTTAGTTATATTTTTCTTAATGAGAAGGGTAAAGATGAGATGTCATGTCTTGTGGTCTAATGTTCATTGATTGCAAGTTTTGGAGAAAGTTTTTCCGAATTAAAGTGCAGGAACTAAAAGTAGACAAGCAAGCGAAATTTTAGGATATTAGATCTCCCTCCTTAAATCCTTACTTACTTGAATATTCCTCCACCAAATCTCATTAGCTCGGAGTTACAATAAGTCGAGCCATTAAGATCATTAGCAACCAAGCTAGTAATAGTTGAAGACCAGTTGATCTTGAGTTTGGGAGCCAAGCCTCCCTAAATTAAAGGACTTGCTGGTAACTTTAGTTGTATAAATAAGAAGGCCTAGAGCCTCATTAGGATTCAACTTTTTTTTATTGTAGCCAAGAGGCATTTTCAAGCTAAGACATTGTGACTGATGAATCTTATGTATTTTCGATATTTTAATGAAAATCAGAAGCATCCCCTTGATTTAGCACTGAGTTTACTTAGAGGGTTGAACCTCTTGTGCTAGGGCTCAACCCTAGCAGTAGAGGTTCCTCTTTTTGTACATGTATGCTTAGATTACATTCTTAGTTAGCCACTAAAGTAATTTAGGTTTTGGTATTTTGCAGGTATTTGCATGATTAATTATTTTTTTCCATTTGTGGATAGTTGGATCAGTGGTATCATAGTGACAGAAAACACTCCAGAAAAGTTAGCTATAGTGGCTTTCATCTCTCTTATGGATCATGACTTGAGGGTTCTATTCATCCAACCCAAAAATAGATTGCTTGCCTTGTTGCATAATCTAGGTTTTCTTGATGAGTAGGTCATTGTCTTTGAGTTTCTTAGGATGAGTTACAGTTGTAATTTTTTATCTCTTATGTTTTTCATTCGTTTCAAAGCACTTCCATTGATGAACTTAGCCACTAGATGACAATAATTATGTTTTCTTCCATTTCATAAATCTTTCCCATGTATAAATGAATTTGTGCATAAATGCAAACAAGAATGTATGTTGTCGCAGAAGCTTCTACATTGCAGGGAGACCTCATCTCATTTTCCCCATCCAAGCCTTATCCACCCATGTTCCCAAATTCCACTAAACCCTATATCTGAATTCTTGTGTTGTAAGCAAAATTTCCATTTCCATTGAGAAAATCCAACCATGTTAAAGCATTTGATTGAACCCTGGATATTTTTCACCTCTGACATACCTTATTCCCCCATCATATACCTTTCCCACACTTCATTTAACCTTCCCTACCATCTCCTAAGCTTTCATCCTGTTTCCTGTAGTAAAATTGAGCATCCTGTAGTAGAACTAAGACATCCTGTATTAGTACTATAGGAAACCTTGTAACAACATGTCTTGAGCCCAAATTTAGCAAAATTGACATTTAAGCTTGGATTGGGCCTCCACTTGGCTTCTATACCCTGAAGATTAGTCTAGACCTCTTTCTCCATACCTATCTCCCCTAGCAAAGAACAAGTAAACATTATCATTTTCATTCATAAAATGAAAACATCAAAAAAGAGATTTTTTTACAATTTCTAAATTAGGACATGCATGCAGCAATTATAATACTCCCTACATCATATTCCATGCTCAGTTAGTTTAGGTCATCACATCTTATAAATAAGGATAGACTAGGTTTCTTTTGCAAGAAAAAGGTGTCAATGAGTAGCTAAAGGATTTCATGTCTCTTTACAAGCATATTCCAATTCAGTATTTCATTCCTTAAAGTAGGCAGCGTTCATTTTCTCTCACTAATGGTAATTTGTCCTTCTCGATTTCGTAGTCACACCTTGTGTAGTCAGTAGAATATGGGTTTGAAAAACCCTAGTGGTCTATCACGCCAATTGAAATGTGACAATGATTAGACCATTACATATATTTATTTATACATCACTATCATCTCTAAGTTTATACGAACCCCAAATTGTTGAAGTAAAGTCGGTAGCCCTAGTAGTTGCAACATTATTGCTACAATACTAGCGTTCATCACTTTTTTGTGTCATTGTTGGGGAGGTGTCTGAGTAGATGCCATTTCTACTTTCTTTCTTTCTTTCCTTATTTCTTTCTCCTTCTTAAAATCTTTCCATATAGTAGACAATGGCATTCTAGTTTTTCTTTCTTTGCAATTCTTCAATTAGTTCCATTTAGCAAGTAGTTGTAATTTGGTTTTTCTTTCATTCTGTTCTGCAAGAATTTCTAAAAAAAAAAAAAAACACCAAATAAAAAACAAACTCCTTTCATGCCTCGTAGGAGTAAAGGAAATTTAGGGAAATTATTCACCACATCAAACAACCAAAATTCCCTCTTCTTCGATGGTTATGAGCTAGAGGACCCATTATGCAAAGAACCAGATATTTTTGAAGACCCTATTGGAGAAGAAGAAGAGACCATTCCACAAACTTACACCATGGTTGAAAATAGAAATGGGACTGGTGACAAAGAAGGAGTTGAGGATAGAGTTGAGGGTGCTTTTCCCATTAGAGAAACTAATGGGGATGCTAGGATGAAAAACATAAGCCCCTTTTCTCTTCCTCACTTCCATGGCCTAACCTTAGAAGACCTGGATAATTTTTTGTTCAAGTTTGTTGTCATATGCAGAACTTATGATTACACCTCTGATGATCAGAAGTTGAAATTGTTCCCATCCACTCTCAAAGATGCAGCATTGTGTTGGTTCATGGGTTTACCTACAAAAAGTATCACCACCTAGGCTCAGATGCAACAAATCTTCAACAATAAGTATAAGGACTACTGTAGGTCCAAAGATACCAAAGAGGAAATGTTTAGAATGACCTTGGCACATGATGAATCTTTAGAATATTATTAAGAAAGATTCTAAGTCAGCTACAAAAGGGCCAGGTGCACCTTGATCCTGAATCGCTTAAGCTAGTCCTTCTTAGGGGGATCAGAGAAGATCTCCTAGAAACCCTAAACCTGCTATCATGAGGGGACATCTATTAGTTACATTTTGATGATATCAAGACAATTTTTGGGAATCATTCTAGGGCAACTAGAAAGAAGAGTAGGTCTAGTCAAGCTTTGGCTAGTTCACCTCCTCCAACACATCCATAAAAAGTGAAATTGGGAACACGTTGGAATATTTTAAGAGTGGAATGTTACATAAACTTTCTTTGAAAATGGACACCATGCAGATCAAGAGGAAGCAGGAGAAAGCAAAGATATCCTTATCTATCTTCTACCCTAGATGCACTAGGAGGCACCCTAGTAAAATTTCCATTAAATCTTATAGAAATCTGCTCGGTCTATGAGGAAAACCACTCCAACGACAAGTTTCCTTCTCTACTTGTATTAAAAGTTGTTTATCAGGGAACTCAAGTGGTTACTGAACAACTATACTACATCAACTAAAGGAGGCCTTAAGGACATCGACCATAACAACAAGGCATGCAAGGGGAATCCCATTCATATTACAACCCTAACTAGAATACATCCATCCCCCTTTAGTGTCCCCTTTCTCATCCTTCATGATCCACACCTTCTCCCTTCTCTTTTGCACCTCAATACCATTCCCAACATGCCATCCAAACATTTCAGCCATATGCTCCTCCACAACCTTAGTGGAATGCACCATCGCAAGGGTGGAGGCCCCCAGCAACCAAGCTCCACCTTTAGTGCCTGCACCTCCATCTCAACCATAGATCCTACACCCTACTCCACCTAAACAGCCTCAATTATCTTCCCAACCAAATTTGAACCCAAACAATAGACAAACACAACAGGTCTATAATGGAGAAACATCCTACCCTACCTTTACTATGGAAATTCAAGAAATTAACCTCAAGTCTCAAAGAGTGCTTCAAGATAATCAACCTCCATATCCACCTGAGGAGTGTGAAGAGGAAAAGGAGGAAAGTGTCCGTCAAGAAAATCCACCTCCTTTTCATAAGAGATTAACCCATCCGGTCTAGCACACCCAAGAAGAGATTGGACTTTTAGGTGAGATGAAAAATATGTGTGTTAAAATCCCTCTTCTCCAAGATATAAAAGATGTCCCCATCTACAAAAAGTTAATCAAGGATAAGTGTTTCAAAGATTTAGGAAGGCAAAAGAAAGACACCCCTACCATTAATTTCATTGGACAAATGTCTGACTTAATCCTAGGGTGGGTGATTTTCCCAAAGTATATTCTAGATCCTGGAAGTCCTATAGTAGATGTACACATTGATGGAACCCTTGTCCCCCATACCTTGATTGATCTTGGGGCTACCATTAATGTGATGACTAAGGAGACTATTGTTAAATTGAATCTCCATGGATCATTAAGAAAGACAACAATAGTCCTGTAGGTTGTGGAGAGGTCCACAGTTGCTCCTGAGGAAGTTGTTGAGGATGTGATGGTCTCCATTGATTTATGGGAATACCCTACTAACTTCTTAGTTCTCCATCCTAAGAGCAAGCTCAATCATTATCCTCTCATCCTTGGAAGGCCATGGTTATCCATTGCCAATTCTTACATAAGTTGTGGGGTTGGGAATATGACCATTAAAAATGGGCAACTATCCAAACAATTGGTCTTGTACCCTCCTACTCAACCATCTCTAGAGAATTAGTTACCTTTATGGTTAAAAGAGGAGAAATAATATGAATTCCACTCTTCCCCAATCTGTACCCTCAATGCTACTATAGGAGGGGGAAACTTGAAGAAGATGACTTGATTGAGAAAATCCTCTAGAATCAACCCCCAAGCACCATGTCTTTTGAGGCGTTAGTGAAGGAATCCAATGATAACCCTTGGACGGATATATGCTTAGCTAACTCAAGCCCTTCTCATGTCAAGATGATATAATTCAGCCAAGAGAGAACATTGAAAATCAACCCCTCTCTGTGTTCCTCTGTAAGAGGAGTTATGTGAAATGCTAAGAAATCATTTGGATGCCTTTTCCTGGAGTTACAAGCAAATGAAGGGAGTGCACCCTTCGGTCTATAATCAACACATTTACATAAATGGAGGTTGCAATCTAGTCCACCAACTTTAGAGGAGAATGAACCCATCCCTCGAGAATATAGTCAAATAAGAAATGCAAAAGTTGTTAGATGCAGGGTTCATTTACCCCATATCAGATGGTCAGTGGGTGTCTCCTTTGGTCCTAGTTCCAAATAAAAATGGAAAGTGGAGGATATGTGTGGATTCCTAAGATCTAAACAAAGCCACAAAAAAGGACCATTTCCCTCAACCTTTCATTCACCAAGTATTAGATGGCATCGCAGGAAAGAAGTTCTTCTCTTTCCTAGATGGATTCAATGGTTACAATCAAATCCAGATCAGCCTAGAGGACTAGGATAAAACCACCTTCACCTATCCCTCGGGTACCTTTTCTTATAGGTTCCTTCCTTTAGGTTTATACAATGCCCCTACCACTTTCTAGAGGGCAGTCCTAAGCATATTTGCAGAGATAGTCCATTTTTATGTGGAAATTTATATGGATGATTTCACCCCCTATGGGTGTGATTTCCTGGAGGCTCCCTCTAACTTGGGAAAGGTATTAAACAAATGCATTGAAATGAACTTATCCCTTAGTCATGAGAAGTGTGATTTCTTAATGACTACAAGGACTATTCTAGGTCACTCAATATCCCAGGAAGGACTGCAAGTAGACCCAAATAAGATAGCTATCATAAAGAGTTCCCTACTCCTCAGAAGTAGAGGGATGTCATATGTTTCGTAGGCTTAGCTAGATACTATAATAGATTCATAAATGAATTCAGCAAGGTAGCCTCGCCTTTGTTTGGACTATTGGCCAAGGACTCTAAATTTTTATGGTGAGAATGCTGCTAAGAGGCCTAAGAAACCCTAAAGGACAAGTTGACTACTACACCTATACTCCGAGGCCCAAACTGGGCTCTTCCTTTTCACATACATGTTGATGCCTCTCACAAAGCTATAGGAGAATCTCTATGCTAGATAGATGACAAGCTACCTTATGCCATTTACTTCATCAGAAGAAGTATGTCCAAACTTGAGTTGAACTACACATTGACTAAAAAGGAGCTCCTAGTTGTTGTCCATTCCTTGAATAAATATAGACATTACATTACTGGTTACTAGACCTTTACACATACTCACTATGCTACCACTAAATATTTATGAACAAACCTGATGTGAATCCCTGAATTATTAGATGGTTAATTTTGTTACAACAGTTTGACCTAACTATTATTGATAAGACTCGCAGAGAAAATGTAGTTGCAAATTTTTTTTTCCATATTGATTGTCCTTGCATGTGAGGAAGGTGTTAGTGTCGGTATCTTCATCCCTCCATCAGTGATCAAAATTATCTTGTTGCATTTCATTTTAGGTGTCTCATCTGATCATCTGCATTCCATTAGGGTCATGGATCATCTGATGGTAGTGGCATTTTATACATTTTCCCTCATGTGCTTTACCTGCTGGCCCGTTTTCATACATCTAGATCATCTGCAGTCATTTTTTGTCTTTAAATCCACATAAGTCATTTTTAGGGTTTTAGGTCTCATTAGGTCTAGGGTTTTGTCAATAAAGTCTTGTAAATGCTCCATAAAGGTTAGCAGGCACATGAGGAGGTCAAATAAAGTTTCAGCAACAATAAGTTCCATAATCACATGTTCAGTGATTGATTTTTCCTCAAAACCCTGGTTTGAGGAAAAATAGAGTTTTTATGTTTTCCTGTACAAATTTGATGTAATTTCATTTTTTTCCCATATGTAATAACTTCAGAGCCAGCCCTGGTTGCCTTGCCAAACCTCTGTAACTTCACCACATGCAAAAGAAACCAAAATTCAAAGCATTCAGTCCATTGAAGGCAAAAATAAAGCAAACTACCCAAAAACAGAGTTTTAAAAGCAAGTCAAAATCAAACATTTGAAGAGTGGGTTTTGAAAGTGAAAAATCAAAACCATATGTATATAAAGTGTGTTCATATCAATAAGGTTCATTTGTGTCGTCAAGAGAAAGAGAGAAAGTGTATTGGTCTTCCAAATGCCAAGAGAGTGGTTTTTCCTCCAAAACAAGGAAAAACACAGGCGTGGTGCACTGGGTCGGGATGCGACGCACTCATCTAGCGTGACACATTGGGCAACATTCAACAGTGTAATTTTATAACTGGTGTGGTGCATTGAGGCAGCGCGGTGCACCTGTGAGGTGGCACGACACACCGGACTGCAAGGTCGATTTCATTCATAGCCTCTTCCAAACTTACAAAATTGCTAAATCCTCAATTGTCCAAGTAATTTAATATGCCCTCATTGCCAATAGATGAATTTATCTTGGTGTTTATGGTGATTTAATGGTAAAAAATTGAAACCCTACCTCCATGCTTTTCTTGTAAAAACAATGCATAGGGTTTACACTTTTCCTATTTTGCTACTAAAATACTCCTATCATTTTCATCCCCTCATTCCCTCACTCCCTCACCTCATTTTCTCCCTCCCTTTTCATTCTCATTTACCCACTCCCTAATCCCCATATCCCTAAAACTACTAAACCTAAATCCCTATTCGCACTATCCCAAACGCTAGTCAAAATATCCCCAAACCCTAATTGTTGTCCCAAGGCCCAAATATTATTCCCTAAACCCTTATATTCCCAAAAAACATATGAGCAACATTCCCAAATCCCTCATACACATTCCCTCCAAAATCCCTCATACATTCATGTCCTTGGTAGCCAAAACCTAAAGACACCATAAAATCTCTTCATACTCATCTGAGAAAACTCAAACATTGGCAAACATGGAGTCACATTCTTCCTATGACAGAGATGAGGAGACAGTCAGTGATTCTTCTAGAGAAATGCATGCAGTAAGGAGGCCTCACAAGAGTGGAAAACATAACCGAGAGGATCCTACTTCACTTGCCGAGTTGTTGGCCTGTCCTCTTTCTGTTGCATGCTTTCAACACCAATCTTGTTATTAGTTCTGTGAGATGGTAGAGAGAGTCAAGTACCACCATGAGTTGGCTAGATTGTTTGTGCTCCATCTTCATAATGGCCAAGTCACTTTGGCAGGTGTGACATTCACCTCGACACCTGAGACTATTTCTGAAGCAACTAGCATTCCAAATTTAGGTGAGCAGTGGAATAAGAGGCAGCTAATAGACAAAGAGCATTATGAGCCTTACATAAGGGCTGGTTTTCAGAGACATATCATTAGAGTTTTTCCTTTCAAGTATCTGCAGGACACATATGCTCCCTTGATGAAACTCATAATTAAATATTTCATCTGCGAGGGCAGATTTTCTCACCTGTATGCCTACCACATCAGATTATTGATGCACTTCACTAGGGTGAGAATGATCAATCTCCCCTATTTTATTTGCCGAAACATTGAGAAGATGAGCACCTTATTGCACAAGAATCCTCTTAAGTAGCAGTATAACAACATATCTCATTTTGCATTAATCAAAATTGTGGTCTTTCATAAGCTTGGTTTACTAAACATCTCATGGGAGGATTTCATTTCACATGAGGTCTTTACAGGTCGTCAATTATCCCCAATAGTTTTACATGAGGCAGGAGGGCTTTCACATCAGCAGGAGATTCATGAGACATAAACCACCAGTGTGTTAGTGTTTGTCACATACCAAAAGGGCATTAGAAGGTTGTTTGTAGCAGTAAAACGAGTACTATCTCCACTCGGGGTGGAAGGGGTCTCATTTCGTCCATTAGCATAATAGGTATAGGACAAGGGTAAGCAAACATTACATGATGAGGGGCCTTCAGGAGGACAAGAGATATATTTCATTCTTATTCAGGATGATGTCACCAATTTGGGCTCCCAAAGCTCAAAGCTCAAGGAGATCATTCAGGAACAACAAGTTGACATTCATGATTTGTCTCTCAACCTGGAAAGAGCCAAATGGACAATCAAATATCTAGAGCAAAGAAACAAACAACTATAGGATCAACAAACCATCATGGAGTTAGAAAACGTACGAGAAAATCGGCAAGCTTCCAAGAGGAGGAAAATCAAGTTGACACCACTTGAACAAGAAATTGGTGCTGATCATGAATCTTGGCTTTATAGGGAAAATATGCACTTTGAAAAGATGCTAGAGAAGGCCAACAAAAATAATAATATGTTGAGACACATGGCTTACCACTACTTGGCGAGGAACAAGGCCTGTAAAGCAAGAATCAGGATTTTGAAGGCCAAGTTGAAAAAAGAATCAAGGAAGAGGAAAGAGCAAGATAGACTCTAGATCTTGGCTGAGGCTTCCTTAGCCCAACACAACACTTAATCAAGGACACTCAGCCAAAATTTCAAGAAATTTGGGACACTTTTTGCAAATTTTGAATTTTTGGCCTAAAAAACAGGGTTTTCTGCCTTGTGCATTGCGCCACTTGGCGCGTGCTTTTGCTAGAGACCTCCTTTCAAGGAAAACTCAACATTTTTGGATTCTTCATGGAAAAATATGAATTCACTCACATGGCCAAGAAATTTTGATAGGTTTTGAGCTTCTAAAAAAGTAAAAACACCTCAAAAATGACCTTTCTACCCCTTTTTGGACACATAGGAAGCAGTGTTGGGAGAACTCAGTTTTGGAGGGGCAAATGGAGGCCAAATTCAGAAATTCCACTTGTTCTAGAAAACAGACAGACAAGCCTTTCCAAAAAGCCAACTCAGAGCGAATTAGGTGCATGGGAAGGCCTCAAAAAGCAGCTCCAAAGTATCATGATTCACAGGGAGACGAGCACGGTGCACAGGATGAAATTTTTTAATTTTGGCCCAAAAACTCTATTTTTTTCACCAAGTTTCTTCTCAGTTTGACTTTTCTCTTTCTAATAGTCAAACTCATGATGTAATGTAATGTGACTTGATGGATTTTGATTTCAATATGTTAAATTTTCACTCATAGAAGTAGATTCATCATGAAAAGGTAGTTTGCAACAGAATGAATCAGCGTCCTACTTTTTAGAGGCAAGCTATTCCACTGCCTACTTTTTAGTTCTAAGTTTAGATTTTGTTGGAAAAGTTCTTAAACATATGAGCTCGACCCCTAAAGGCTAAGATGAGTTTTTTTATTGCCTATATCTACTATTTTTTTAGTCATTGTCAAAGGTAGGACTCTTGTGAATGCTTTGAGCATTATTGTACATTCATCTCTGCAGTTTTGGCAAAGGAATAGACCAGGGTTTGCAACACTCTATGGGATTCTTGTGGCAACTTGATTTGGTATTGTTTTTCCTTCTGTAATGAAAGTTTACATGTGTTTATGTATGTCATCATCTCTCTCTCTGTTCATCTTAACTAAATGAAACAAGGATAAAGGTAGAATTCATTGATTTGCAGTGCTCTACCTAGGGTTTTGTTTAGTTATTTATGTTTTTAGATGTTTGAAGAGGATCCCTAAGAATTTCATGCCGTCTTCAACTCATCACCAATCTAAAATCTCTCCATATCACTCAATTTGAAGTACCAAACCATTTTCCTACCTCGCCCCATAGAGATCTCTGTAAAACTGAGCATCATTCCCCGAACCGAAATCTCCCTTTCACATTTGAGCCAACAAAACATCATCAAATTCAATCAAACTTCTATGAACACATACCTAGCCTAAAATCAGTCTTCACATCAGTCATCTCAAGCCCCATTGATCATATTTTTCTTCGATTAACAAGGAGAGAGCCCTCTCCTCACCTGGTAGGTCTAGCTACCAGGTTAAGTGTAGTTTGATGTTATCCTAGATCCTACCTTTCTCAGCCTAAGGTAGATTTAGGCCCTAACATAGTGGCGACCATACTGGGGAAGAAAAGCTTATTTGCTTTTTAGTCTTCTTGCTTTATAAACTATAGACGGAGCCTAAAGTTATGCCAGGAAGCCTTCGAACTGCACATTGCTTTGCGAGTTCATAAGTAGATAAAAGCAGCTTCAGTCAATCTATGGTCTAGTCTTATAAGCTAAACATCTGACTTGCAAATTTCCCCAATACATGAATCATGTTAGATTTTATTGTTGATGGTGGATAGCAGTCAGACACATATGAAGGCTGAAATCATTCACCTGGCGACTCGAGTGTCGAAGAATCCCAAGCTTTAGAATTTTTATGGCAACTCCACTCTTTAAGGACCAGTAGCCTGAAGGATTTCATGGTAAATTCATTGTTATCAAAATGAATTTTCTTGCTCGACAGTATGCTCCCATGAGCCGAGATCACATTCTAGGTTTGCCAAATAAAATTCCTAAGGTAGGTTGGCAAAGGAATTTACCTATGTTTAAAGATGATAATAGGAATGATGGTGCTTTACATTTGGCTAGATTTCACATACATATTCGCAAGTTGAAGGTTGATTTTCCTGAAGACTACTTGATGAAGATATTCATGGGTAGTTTGGAAGGTGAAGCCCGATCTTGGTATGAAAGTTTGCCGCTGCTTGTATTTACTGTTTAAAGGATTTTCATACCATGTTCTTTGAAAGGTATAAAGAATCTTATCCATCCTTAACTTTAGTTTAGAACTGTTGTAGCCATGCTCATAGTTTTATTGAAAATCTTGAAAAAGTTTATGAAGATGATGACTTCATGGACGATGAGATCATGGAGGCTCTATATGAAAATCCATTTCAGCAGCATAAAGAGAACTTAGAGGATACTCATCGAGATGCTCAGGAAACTTTGTAGCAGGATGAAGATCTTAGTAGAATGGAAAATGATGAAAGAGAAGGTTTTATTTTAGATTTGTCCATAGAAGAAGACAATATGCAGGAAAGTCAAGTTTCAATTTAAGAATGTGATAAAGTCAAGTCAGCTATTTCAGATCTAGATTCAGACCGTGATGCTCAAGAATACCTCGTGCTAAATCCCATGAAGGAGAGCTCTACTGTTGAGATCATCTGGAATGAAGAAGACAAAGTTACTAACCCAAGCCTTCATGAGGAGGTAATCCAATCATTTTATGAAAAACAAGATGAGATTTTTGTTCAAGTAAGTGAAAAGTCTTCTTTCCATAAATCACATGTAAATGATAATTTGATTGCCATGTCATATGAAGATGATCAAAAATATTTTCAAATTTCAGAAGATCGGGGAATTAAGGACTGTCATTCAGGTTTTTCATGTTTTTCATGTTATTTCAAGAAGACAATAATCACTTGAGAAAAACAAAGAAAAATTTTTTATCTCCTTTGTCTGAAGATGAAATAGATCTACTCCTGAAAGGTCAAGTTCCAGTCCAAGCTAATGCAGGTCTGTAGTGTGCACATGGTCAAGAAGGTGTTGGTTAAACTTCTTCCTCTTTTGAAAATGATGACAATCTTGAAATTAGATTTATAGATCAACGAACAGATAATATTTTCTTTCATGGAGATAATAATGTTGTCATGTTTGATAATCTTGAAGATTGTTTTCTATTTAAAAATGACCTAGACCATGAAATTCAGGAATTTACAGCTAGCTCTCAGATGGTAGAAGCTTATACTTCACTATGCCTTCCTATCACTCGGCAACCAACTGTTCTTTCAGATCATAATAAAGGGAGTACTTGGGTTGTTGCTACTGGATCTCAAGACAAGCTAGTTCTTGAAAATTTTCAAGATCCTTTCAACATTCTTTTGCAAGTTTTGGAAAAGATGAATGTTTCTTGGTTGGTTAGCATAAGCCTTGGTTTCGATTGTTATTGTGAGTTGCCTACATGTACATTGTTCTGCCTCCTCGGGGAAAATGAGAGTAGAATTTCAGTATGTAGCCATCTGCTGGATTGGTTACATTGGAAGGCTCACTACACATGATTGTACATATTTCATGAGTAGGCAGGTGGTTGTCATCATGATTTGAAGCCCTCAAATCTCGATGGTCTACTGCTATTAAAAAGCTTTGTAAGTACTTGTTTCAGTTAAGTAAGTCTTGAGTCATTTTTTGTTTTCGTCAGTTTTGAGTGTCTAGCTTCAGTTGATGAATGTCTAGTTTCAGCTGCTGAATGTCTACTTTCAGCTTTTGAGTGTCTTGTTTCAGTTTGAGTTAGTCTTAATCATTTCAGTTATGAGTCTTGAGTCTTGAGTTTCGATGTTTTGTTGACAAGATATTGATTTTAGTTTTTCGAAGTTATTGACTCCATAGCCAAATGGATGAAGGCACTACCTACTTTCCCCAAAGATCTATAGTTCTTGGCACCTCCAAGGAGCTAGCATCCCCATTGGAGCCAATGTTACTTTCGGTATCTTCATCCCTACATCAGTGGTAAAAATTCTTTTGTTGCATTGTATTTTAGGTGTCTCATCCAATCATCTCCATTCCTTTAGGGTCATGGATCATCTGATGGTAGTGGCATTTTATACATTTTCCCTCATGTTCGTTACCTACTGGCGCATTTTCATACATGTAGATCATCCGCAGTCATTTTTTGTCTTTAAATATGCATAAGTCATTTTTACGGTTTTAAGTCTCATTAGGTCTAGAGTTTCATCAATAAAGTCTTGTAAACGCTCCATAAAGGTCAGCAGGCACATGAGGATGTCAAATAAAGTTTCAACAACAATAAGTTCCATCATCACATGTTCAGTGATTGATTTTTCCTCAAAACCATGTTTTGAGGAAAAAAAGAGTTTTTATGTTTTCCTGTACAAATTTGATGTAATTTCATTTTTTTCCCCATATGTAATAACTTTAGAGGCAACCCTGGTCACCTTACCAAGCCTCTACAACTTCACCACCTACAAAAGAAACCAAAAGTCAAAGAATTCAATCCATCGAAGGCAAAAATAAAGAAAACTGCCCAAAAACAAAGTTTTAAAAGCAAGTCAAAATCAAACATTAGAAGAGTGGGTTTTGTAAGTGAAAAATCAAAACCATATGTATATAAAGTGTGTTCATATCAATAAGGTTTATTCGTGTCCTGAAGAGAAAGAGAGCAAGTGTATTGATCTTCCAAAATCCAAGGGAGTGGTTTTTGTGCCAAAACAAGGAAAATCCCAAGCACGGCAGACTGGGTAGCTGGCGCGGTGCACTTATCCGGTGTGGCACATTGGGCAGCATTCAGCAGTGTAATTTTACAACTAGTGTGCCGCATTGATGCAGTGTGGTGCACCTGTGAGGTGGCGTGACATACAGGACTGTAAGGCCAATTTCACTCACAACCTCTTCCAAACTTACAAAATTGCTAAATTCCCAATTTTCCAAGTAAGTTAATATGACCTCATCGATAATAGATGAATTTATCTTGGTGTTTATGGTGGTTTAATGGTAAAAAATTGAAACCCTACCTCCTTCCATTTCTTGTAAAAGAAATTGCATAGGGTTTACACTTTGCCTATTTTGCTGCTAAAATACTCCTATCATTTTCATCCCCTCATTCCCTCACCCCCTCAATTCATTTCTTCCCTCCCTTTTCATTCTCATTTACACACTCCCTAATCCCGATATTCCTAAAACTACTAAACCTAAATCCCTATTCCCACTATCCCAAACCCTATTAAAAATATCCCTAAACCCTAATTGTTGTCCCAAAGCCCAAATATTATTCCCTAAACCCTTCTATTCCCCAAAAACCTGTTAGCAACATTCCCAAATCCCTCATACACATTCCCTCCACAATCCCTCATACATTCATGTCCTTAGCAGCAAAAACCTAAAGAGACCATAAATCTCTTCATACTCATCTAAGAAAACTCAAGCATTGGCAAACATGGAGTTAGATTCTTTCTATGACAGAGATGAGGAGACAGTCAGTGATTCTTCTTGAGAAATTCATGCACCAAGGAGGCCTCACAAGGGTGGAAAACATAACCAGGAGGAGCCTACTTCACTTGCCAAGCTGTTGGCATGTCCTCTTGTTGTTACATGCTTTTAACACCAATCTTGTTATCAGTTCTGTGACATGGTAGAGAGAGTCAAGTACCACCATGAGATGGCCAGATTGTTTGTGCTCCATCTTCATAATGGCCATGTCACTTTGGTAGGTGTGACATTCACCTTGACACCTAAGACTATTTTTCAAGCAACTGGCATTCCAAATGTAGGTGAGCAGTGGAATAAGAGGCAGCTGATAGACATAGAGAATTATGAGCCTGAAATCAAGGCTAGTTTTCAGAGACATATCAGTAGAGTTTTTCCTTTCAAGTATATGCAGGACACATATGGTCCCTTGATGAAACTCATAATTAAATATTTCAGCTGTGAGGGCAGATTTTCTCGCCTGTATGCCTACAACATTAGATTGTTGATGGACTTCGCTAGGGTGAGAATGATGAATCTCCCCTATTTTATTTGCTGGAACATTGAGAAGATGACCACCTTAGTGCATAGGAAGCCTACTCAGCAGCAGTATAAAAGCATATATCATTTTTCACTAATCAAAATTGTGTTCTTGCATCAACTTGGTTTACTGAACATCTCATGGGAGGATTTCATTTCACATGAGGTATTTACATGTCCTCAATTACCTCCAGCAGTTTTTCATGAGGCAGGAGGGCCTTCACATCAATAGGAGATTCATGAGAGGCAAACCACCAGTGTGCCAGTGTTTGTCACATACCAAAAGGGCGCTACAAGGTTGTTTGCAGTAGCAAAACGAGTACTATCTCCACCCAGGGTGGAAGGGGTCTTGTTTCCTCTATTAGCAGAGCAGGTACAAGACAAGGGTAAGTGGCCATTACATGATGAGGGGCCTTCAGGGAGACAAGAGACAAAATTCATTCTTATTCAGGACAATGACATCGATTTGGGCTCCCAAAGCTCAAAGATCAAGGAGATCATTCAGGAACAAGAAGCTGACATTCATGATTTGTCTCTCAACCTGGAAAGATCCAAATGGATAATCAAATATATGGAGCAAAGAAACAAATAGCTAGAGGATCAGCAAACCATCATGGAGCTACAAAACATACGAGAAAACTAGTAAGCTGCCAAGAAGAGGAAAATCAAGCTAAGACCACTTGAATAATAAATTGATGCTGATCGTGAATCTTGGCTTGAGAGGGAAAATATGCACTTGGAAAAGATGCTAGAGAAGGCCAACAGAGAGAAGAATATGTTTATGCACATGGGTTACCACTACTCGAGGAGAAACAAGGTTTATAAAGCAAGAATCGAGATTTTGAAGGCCAAGTTGAAAAAAGCATCAAGGAAGAGAAAAGAGAAAGATAGACTCTAGATCTTGGTTGAGGCTTCCTTAGCCCAATACAAGACCTAATGAAGGACACTCAGCCCAAATTTCAAGAAATTTTGGACACGTTTTGCAAATTTTGAATTTTTGGCCTAAAAAACAAGTTTTTCGGCCTGATGCGTCATGCCACTTGGCACACGCTTTTGCTAGAGACGTCCTTTTGAGAAGAACTTAGAACTTTTGGATTTGTCATGAAAAATATGAATGCCCTCACATGGCCTAAAAATTTTGATAGGTTTTGAACTTCCAAAAAGGTCAAAAACACCTCAAAAATGACCTTTCTGCCACCTTTTTGGAAACACATGGAATAGTGTTGGGAGAACTCAGTTTTGGAGGGGCCAATGGAGAACAAATTCAAAAGTTCCAATTGTTCTGGAAGACAGAAATATAGACCTTTCCAACAAGCCTACTTGGATCAAATTTGGTGCGTGGGAAGGCCTCCAAATTTAGCTCCAATGTAGCGCAACGCACAGGGACAAGAACAAGGCGCACAGGATTAAATTTTGTCATTTTGGCCTAAAAACTCTGTTTTTTCGCCTAGTTTCTTCTCAATTTGACTTTTCTCTTTCTAATAGTCAAACTCATGATGTAATTTAATGTGAATTGATGGATTTTGATTTAAATATGTTAAATTTTCATCATAGAGGTAGATTCATCATGAAAAGGTAGTTTTCAGCTGAATGAATCATCTTCCTAGTTTTTAGAGGCAAGTTTTTCCACTGCCTAATTTTGAGTTCTCAGTTTAGATTTTGTTGGAAAAATCCTAAACTTATGAGCTCGACCCCTAAAGGCTAGGATGAGATGTTTATTACCTATATCTACTAGTTTTTCATTCATTGGCAAAGGTTGGACTCTTTTGAATGCTTTGAGCATTATTGTACATTCATCTCTGCAGTTTTGGCAAAGAAATAGACTAGGGTTTGAAACACTTTATGGGATTCTTGTGGCAACTTGATTTGGTATTTTTTTTCCTTATGTAATGCAAGTTTAGATGTGTTTATGTATGCCATCATCTCTCTCTCTGTTCATCTTAACTAAATGAAACAAGGATAAAGGTAGAATTCATTGATTTGCAGTGCTCTACCTAGGGTTTTGTTTAGTCATTTATGTTTTCAACTATTTGCAGAGGATCCCTAAGACTTTCATGCCCTCTTCAACTCCTCACCAGTCTAAAAGCTCTCCATCTCACTCAATTTGAACTACCAAACCATTTTCCTACCTCGCCCCATAGAGATGTCTGCAAAACTGAGCCTCATTCCCCGAACCCAAATCTACCTTTCACATTTGAGCCAACAAAACATCATCAAATTCATTAAAAATTTTATGAACACATAACTAGCCTAAAATCAGTCTTCACATCAGTCATCTCAAGCCTCATTGATCATATTTTACTGAGATTGACAAGGAGAGAGCCTTCTCTCGACCTGGTAGGGCTAGCTACCAGGTTAAGCATGGTTAGATGTTATCCTAGATCCTACCTTTCTCAGCTCGAGGTAGATTTAGGCCCTAACAGAAGGAATGGTTGATGACCCGCTACGAGATGAGCATTTATTCACCATTTTAGTTCTCTCTCTGTGGTTTGCTGACATAGCCAGCTACTTATTAGCTCCACAATTCCCTCCAAATATGTCCTCCAAGGAAAAGAGCAAAATTGTAAGGAAAAACACCCCATTCACTTGGATTGGGTGCAATCTCTTAAAGTTGGGCCTAGATCAGATTATGAAAAGATGTGTCAGGGAAGAGGAGTTTTTTGACATCCTTCTGGCCTATCATGATGCACCAAGTGAAGGTCACTTTACATCCAAAAGGACAACCTTCAAGGTACTACAAGCTGGATACTACTGGCCCACTCTCCACCAGGATGCAAGAAGGTTTATCAACCAGTGTGATCGGTGCCAAAGAATAGGGAGGAAAATATAGGAAAAATATAGGAAATTGGAAACTATGGAAAGTCTCTCCATGGAGGCAATCCAGTGCAGGATTCCAACAAAATCATATGCCTTATACCTTAAAGAACAAAGGCTGTAGTTTCAGATAAAAACCCTAGTACAACGAGGAACTATGACTTTCCATGAATCTAGGTAGTTCATTGACCTCTGTGACCAAAGAACCCTGGAGGATAGGGCCAAGATATCTGAATTCTACCCGCATAACTTGGCCCTAATAGATTTGAATCTGTGGGACCCCAATCCAAAGCTAGGGGACTTACAACTTGGCCTTCACATCATGGATGAATCATGAAGAGGCTAGAACTAAATAAGTAAAAAGGGTATTGGAAAGAGAAGAAACATAACCCCTTTACATCAGAGTAGAACATAACAAATCCATTGCTGTCATTAGCACCTATAATGTCATTTCCAATGATCCATAACTTGCACCAAGATACCTAGCTACACTAGAGCAAGCAGTCACTCATTTTGAGGATGCATTGAGATTGCTAGGGGATGAAATATAGCAAGAATGCCAAAGGAGATGGAACACCTTACCCTACAGCCTAAATATCATGGAGTATCATTCCCCTAAAAGAATGAGGGATGCACTAGAAAGGACCTCACTGTATAAGAAAGCATTGGAGAGACTAAAAGTCAATTGGATTGGCTTGAAACTCAGTTGACCATTTCTCTTGGGTGTGTTAGAAGGAACAAATGAAGAAGAAGAAAGAAAGTAGTGGGTGGAAATAGAGAACCATGTAGGATTTTATCCATAAGAGGAGGATACTACAACAGAAGCCTAGAATGTTAGCGGGGCCACCAAAGAAATGAAAGACATGGACATAGATTGAGCTTCTCAGAGGATGAGAAACACTTTCAGTAGGGGGGTGATGATGAGGCTCATCAATGAGTAAATTATATGGACCTTAATGCCACTCTCTAGCTTACCAAAATCAATTTTCCTCACATTTCTTACATGCTTTGTATTATTTTGCTTAATGAGAACGGTAAAGATGAGATGTCATGTCTTGTGGTCTAATGTGCATTGATCATGTGTTTTAGAGCAAGTTTTGGCTAATTAAAGTGCAGTAAATAGAAGTAGGAAAGAAATAGGGATTTTAGGAGATTGGATATCCATCCTTAACTCCTCACTCACTCGAAGATTCCTCCACCATATCTTATTAGCTTGGAGTTACAAGCAGTCGGGCCATTAAGATCATTGGCACCCAAGCCAATGATAGTTCAAGACCAGTTGATCTCAATTTTGGAAGCCAAGCCTACCTAAATTTAAAGAAGTTGTTGGTAACTTCAATTGTATAAATAGAAAGGCATAGAGCATCATTAGGATTTGACATTGTTTATTCTAGCCAAGATGCATTTTCGAACTAAAACATTATGACTGATGACTCTTATGTATTCTTGATATTTTAATGAAAATGAGAAGCATCCCCTTGATCCAGCATTGAGTTGACTCAGAGGCATGAAGCTCTTGGGTTAGAGCCTAACCCTAGCAGTAGAGGTTCCTCTATTTGTACATGTATGCTAGATTACATTCATAGTTAGTTGCTAAAGTAATTTAGGTTTTGTTAATTTACAAGTATTTGGATGATTAATTAGTTTGCTTCCATTTATGGATAGTTAGTTTAGTGGTATCATAGTGACAGAAGACACCCTAGAGATGCTGGTGATAGTGGCTTTCACCTCATCTCCCTTATGGGATCATGACTTGAGGGTCCTATTCATCTAGCCCAATGATCGAGGTGGATATTGGTGGCCACTCACTAATTCCACTTGGATCGCCACTAGTGCTTCTTTTAGTTTTTCAATTTCCTTAATTATAACATAGTTTACTATTTTTAGCAGTTTTTCGGGTCCTAAACTTCCGGAACCATTTTGAGGCCCTAAACGACGTTTTTTGGAAATTTACCCCCATTAATTTTCTATCTAAAATCATCTTTTCCGTCGTAGTCCTCGGATATATCTTTCCAATGGGCTATCATGCACGTCAAACGGAGATAATATGACCAATTCATGACCTTGAGAAATTGGTTGTCCAGCTCACCCCAACGGGGTCCACAAACTCTTGTTGTTACATCTCCTTGGGTTAGGGTTTTTGTTGTTTAGAGTTTTCTCTTATTGTTCAATAATAAAAAGTACCTTGAGCCTCATTGTAAGATAGTTCAAAGGTGTGTAGCCGCCACATCTCTTCTCAGATATAAGCTACCATCGCCCTAGTTGGTTTATTTCCATTCATGTTTGTAAGCATATTTCAATATTTTACATTAATGAAATGACATATTATTTCTGCTGCATCTATGTGTTTATGGTTATCTCTATAATTTGTTGCATTCCTATTTAAATCCATATCAGTGGTATCAGAGTGGTCTACTTTTCTTCTCTATTTTTCTTTGCATGTCCCCATTGAGGTCGGGATATAAGGAGTTAGGGCTTGAACTAGTCGAACCTTTGCAAGACCAGCCTCGCAAATCTTGATGGCCTCCCATGGCGGATGAAAAGAAAGATGAGGGGGAAGGAGATCCTATCAAAATATTGCTTGAAGAAGCCCTCAAGTGACAAAGGAATGCGATGATGGACAACTTTGCCAAGATCCTTTAGCGGCTACTCAGGGGTGACGCATCGACTTCCAACGGCAACCCTGGAAACGCCACACCATTTAAGGTACAAGTTAATTTTGAAATCCCCATATTCGAGGGTCAGATAGATGCAAATTCTGTTGATAAATGGTTAATGTGATAGAGAGTTATTTTTCTATTCATGATTTTTCTAGTCGGGAAAAGATTATTTTCGCTCTTCTCAAAGAAACCCCCCACATCAAGGATTGGTGGGAAACCTACGACGAGTAGAAGGATGAAAGTACAGGCTCACTATTTTCAGTCGCACCGACTTGGAATTCATTTCAGGATGCCATCATGGAGAAGTACTACCCTGTCAGAAGCTATGAGGATCAATACATAAAGTGGACCACATTGCGGTAGGGAAGGGACCAAGACATACCGTAGTTTACCAATATTTTCCATACCCTTCACACAAAGTTGGGTATCAAGGATACAGAGCAGCATTTGGTACTCAAATACCATGGCTGCCTACAGAAGTACATCCATAAAGAAATAGAATTCCTGGACATCTCCTCGCTCGGCACGACATACCGATATGCTGTCAAGGTCGAGCAAAAGTTTAAATAGAAGAAGCGAGACTTTGGGTCTGCGAATCTGAAACAAGGGGAAGGTGCCCCCAAACTACAAAACAAAGGACAAATCCAAGGTGGGGCAACCCAAGACTACCTGCCAAAGCTGCAAGCAAAGAACAACACCGTGAGGTTGAAAAAGGACACAGGAAAGTGTCACAACACAAGTGAGTGTCAGGCCAAGCAGTCACTGGTGGCTGAGCTAAAGGTTTCAGAATCAGATGCATGTTCTGACTCTGAGTCAAAACCCGATAAGGGGAATGAAAAAGCAAAGCAGATTATCAATGCAGAGCCGAACACTACCATTGCCACCATGAAGATCTGGAGGAGGAACCCAAATATCTAGAGGAGGAGGAGTGTCTCTTCCACTCCAAGATGTGGGTAAAGGGCTCCCCACTACAGTTCATTGTTTACAATGGGAGCCAAAAGAACCTCGTTTCGGCAGAGGTCATGAAGTGATTGGGCTTACTAACCACAACACATCCACAACCATACACCATCTAGTGGCTGCACCAAGGACAGGATCTTCGCATGAGCCAACAGTGTCACCTTCCATACAACGTCAAGCCCTTCACGGATGAGGTATTGTGTCACATTGCTCCTCTTGAAGTTTTTGATGTGTTATTAGACAACCATACTTGTGGAAGTGATATGTTGTGTATGAATCAAGGCCCCGTGCTTTTATTGTTACTTTGGGAAATAAGTTGTGCAAGATACCAGAGGTAGCACTACCTACCACCATCTCTTTGCTTACTACAAAACAATGCAGTAAGCTCATTTCCAAAACCAGGAAATTTTTTTTCCTGATGATACACCCTCAAGAAAAGAAGAATATGGTGGCTACGACCTCTAGACAGGGCCCCTCTACACGAAAACTATAGATGGACAAGGGCATGGAGGAGTATGAGGACATCTTCACCTCCCCTGCAGGGGTTCCTCTGCACTGTCAGGTCAAGCACTCCATTGATCTGACGCGAGGTGCGCCACTTCCTAATGGACCAATCTATGAGCGCTTTGTTCTAGAGAACCTTGAAATAAAGAGGTAGATTTAGGAGCTACTGGAAAAATGTCACATCCGTCTGATTTCATCGCCTTGTGGGAGCCCGATCGTGCTGGTACAAAATAAGGATGGGATTTGGAGATTTTGTGTTGACTATCAGGTGCTAAACAAGATCATTGTCTGTAATAGGTACCCAATCCCATGGATTGATGACCTCCTGGACCAACTAAAAGGGGCAAAATATTTTAGCTAGATCGATTTGAAGTCAGGATATCACCAGGTACCAATCGAACCCTCCGATGTGTGGAAGACTGCCTTCAAAGCCAAGGAGGGCCTTTTCGAATGGTTGGTTATACCTTTGGGATTAACGAATGCTCCTGCAACCTTCATGAGGCTAAAGGATGACATTTTGTGGCCATTCACCAACTCATTTGTAGTGGTATACTTGGATGACATTTTGTGGCCATTCACCAACTCATTTGTAGTGGTATACTTGGATGACATCTTGATCTTTAGCCAGAGTTGGGAAGAGCACCTCCACCACATCTGACAAGTTCGCCAAACACTCCGGCAACACAAGTTATGTGCCAATTTGGAGAAATGCACTTTTGGCATGACCCAGGTTCAATATCTAGGATACATTATTGATGAACGGGGGGTGCATGTGGATCCAACCAAGATCCAAGTCATTCAGGATTGTCCATTTCCAACCACTCTAACAGAGCTTCGTAGCTTTCTAGGCCTTGCCGACTTCTACCGCAGGTTCGTGTTGGGATTTTCTTATATCACTTGGCCCTTGAGTCAAGTCACCAAGGGAGGAGCGAAAGAAAAATTCTTTTGGTTCAAATCTCAACAGAGATTATTCATAGAGTTGAAAGATCGCCTCTACTCAGCACCAGTTCTTGCATTACCAAACTTGAAACAACCATTTGAGGTTGAGACAGTTGCCTCTAAATATGCTATTGGGGCAGTCCTTACTGAACACGGGCATCCAGTCGCATATCACAGTGAGACACTTTCAGACACAGTCCAGAAGTATCCCACTTATGACAAAGAGATGTATTCCATTGTGCAGGCCTGCCGACAATGGAAGCATTACATTTTGGGGAAGGAAACGGTCATCCACATAGACCACTGACCCCTGTAGTTCATACAGACCTAAGGGAAATTGCAGAATCATTGCCATCAGAAGTGTTCCACATAGCTGCAACAGTTCCATTTGAATATCAAGTATATGAAGAGTAGCACCAATAATGTTGTGAATTGCCTTAGTCGACCACCAATCATGGCGTTAACCACTGTTCTCAACTCTTGTAGGCACGAGACTTCTGATTGGCCACTACTCTACAGAAGCGACCTAGAATTTGGCGACATACCAGACACTATTGGAGGGTCAGCATGTTCTAGATTTTCACCTCCAAGATGACCTGTTATACCTCCTGGGTCACCTTTGTGTTCCTTCAAGCGAGCGTGCCAAGATGATTTGGGAAGCACACTACAGTCGGGCTGTTGGGAATTTCAGGGTTGAAAAAATGGTGACAATACCGTAGAAGTATTTCTATTGGCCTAATCTTCGACAGGATGTCATGAAGTACATCAGATCATGCACTGCCTGCGCCATTGCCAAATTGACCATCGAGAAGAAAGACCTCTATACCCCGATACCTACCCCTAGTTGACCTTGGGAATCCATCTCCATGGATTACATGTCAACTGTCCCTCCACGAAGCATGGAAATGACTTTATTTTTGTGGTTGTCGATAGGTTCTCGAAGATGGCCATCATGGCGGCTTGCAAGAAGAATATCACAGTAGAAGCCACTGCTAAACTCTTCTTTGAATGAGTGTGGGTACACCTTGGGATCCCACAATCTATAATCTCAGATCGGGACAACAAGTTCCTCAGTACATTTTGGTCCAGTCTCTGGTTGATGCTGGACACCAAACTCACTAAGTCCACAACCTTCCATCCTCAAACTGATGGCCAGACAGAGGTTGTTGACATGATGATCGTACACATTCTGCGCACATACAACTGAAAGCATCCACGCACATGGGATGAGAGCCTCCCCTATGTTCAGCATAGCTACAACCGGGCTCTCCACAGCTGGACTAGCCACAGCCCTTTTCAGGTGGGCTTGGGATTCTAGCCACTATGTCCCATCAATGTGGCCATGCCATTTACAACTACTCATGCAGATTCGGCTCATGTCTAGTCTGAAACAGATAAGGCAAACAACTTCATTGAGCACATCCAACATATTCGCTAACAGGTCCATGACTTTTTGGAGAAATAAAATGCCAAGTACAAGAAGCGACATGATCAACATCGGGTGCCACACAAGCTTTAGTGGGGTGACAATGTTTGGTTGCATTTGCAAAAGGAACGCCTTACCGAAGCCTATTAGAAACTCAGACAGCTCTGATATGGTCCTTACACCATTACCAAGGCTGTGGGAGACAATGCATTTGAGCTCAGCATTCCCCCATTCCTTGGCCTGCGCCCAGTGTTCAATGTGGACCACCTTCGGCCATACTTTCCACCATTACTAGACACATCCGACATTGCAGAACAACTCACACCCACAGAGTTAAATCCAGATTGCATGGAACAAGTTGCAACTGATCAAATCATGGACACATAGATCAAGCATAATCGCCAACAGCATATCCAATTGTATTGAGTTGTCAAAGTAGGCCAACTCCTTCACCAGGGCAAGTGGCTCACCAAGGACCAAGTTCAGCAAAAGTTCCCTCATCTCATGGAGGAACTCAATGCAATGGGGACCACTACTTCCTAAGGGGGGAAGAATGATCCAGGTGGATATTGGTGGCCAGCCACTAATTCCACTTGGATCCCCATCAATGCTTCTTTTAGTTTTTTAGTTTCCTTAATTATAGCACAGTTTACTGTTTTTAGCATTTTTTTGGGTCCTAAACTTCTGGAGCCATTTTGAGGCCCTAAACGACGTTTTTTGGGAAATCTACCGCCATTGATTTTTTATCTAAAATTATCTTTTTTGTCATAGTCCTCGAAGAGATCTTTCCAATGGGCTATCATGCGCATCTAATGGAGATAATATGACCAATTCGCGACCATGCGAAGTTGGTTGTCTAACTCACCCCAACGGGGCCCACAAACTCTTGGTGTTACATCTCCCTAGGTTAGGGTTTTGGTTGTTTAGGGTTTTCTCTTATTGTTCAATAATAAAAAGGCCCTTGAGCCTCATTGTAGGACAATTGAGCCATGTAGCTGCCACATCTCTTCTGAGAGATAAGCTACCATCGCCCTAGATGGTTTATTTCCATTCCCATTTGTAAGCATATTTTAGTATTTTACATTAATGAAATGAAGTATTATTTCTGTTGCATCTCTGTGTTTATGGTTATCTCTATAATTTGTTGCATTCCTGTTTAAATTCAGATCACCCAAAAACAGATTTCTTGCTTTGCTACATAATTTAGGGTTTCTTGATGAGTTGGTCATTGTCTTTAAGTTTCTTAGGATGAGTTACAATTGTCATTTTCGATCTCTTAAGTTTTTCACCGGTTTCAAAGCGCTTCCATTCACGAACTTACCCACTAGATGGTAATAACTATGTTTTCTTCCATTTAATAAATCTTTCCCATGTATAAATGAATTTGTGCATAAATGCAGACAAGAATGTATGTTGTTGCAGGAGATTCTACATTGCAAGGAGACATCATCTCATTTACCCCATCCAATCCTTATCCACCCATGTTTCCAAAGTCCACTAAACCCTAAATCCGAGTTCTTGTTTTGTAAGCGAAATTGTCATTTCCATTGAGTAAATCCAACCATATTAAAGCATTTTATTGAACCCTAGGTAGTTCTCACATCATCCATACCTTATTCCCCCATCATATACCTTTCGCAAACTTCATTTCACCTTCCCTACCATTTCCTAAGCTTTCAGCCTATTTCTTGTAGTAAAACAGGGCATCATGTAGTAGAAGTAGGACATCATGTAGTAGTACTATAGGAAACCCTGAAGCACCCTGTTTTGAGCCCAAGTTTAGTAAAATTGTTAGTTAAGCTTCAACTATGCCTCCACTTGGCTTCCATACCCTGAATATCAGTCTAGACCTCTTCCTCCATACTTGTCTCCCCTCCCAAAGAACGAGTAAAGATTACCCTTTGCATTCATAAAATGAAAAAATAAAAAAGAGGTTTTTCTACAATTTCTAAATTAGCACATGCATGCAACAATTATAATAATCCCTAGATCAGATTCCATGCTTAGTTAGTTTAGATAATCACATGTTACAAATAAGGATAAACTAGGTTTATTTTGCAATCAAAATGTGTGAATGAGTAGCTAAAGGAATTCATGTCACTTTACAAGCATATTCCAATTCAGTCTTTCATTCCTTAAAGTAGGCAACATTCCTTTTATTTCATTAAGGATAATTTTCCCTTCTCCATTTGGTAGCCACACTTATTCTAGTCAATAGAAGACTGGTTTGAGAAATGCTAGTGGTCTTAATCGCTCGAGTTGAAAAGTGACAAAGAGTAGATGATTACATCTATTTGTGTATACATTACTGTCACCTCCAAGTTTGTACGAACACTCGGTTGGTGAAGTAAAGTTGGTAGCCCTAGTAGTTGTAACATTCTTACTGCAATACTGGCACTCACCACTAATATCGTCATCCATAATTTTAGGATAATCAAACTCAAGTTGTTCTCTCATATGCATTGACAAGCTACTAACAAATCTTTGAACCTTAGCTTCTCCTCTTGTAAACACTGTAAATATCATAATAAAGAGGTAAATTTGGCCACATATTCATCCATAGTCAGCTGCCCCAACCTTAAATAATGAAATTATTTAGCTTTATGACCATAAAACCTTTATGCTAGATATTTATTCCTGAAATATTTCTAGAATGCTTCCAAAGTAATTAACTCCTCATCAACAACATGCACCGCTTTTACTTCCTCCCACCACAAGGTGGTCTTTCCTCGTAACTAGTAAACAGCTAATCGGGCTTGTAAATTTTCATCATAATCATAGATTTGAAATTACTTGGTTATATTTATTAACCAAGACTCCATTGATTCCTCAGTTTCACCATCATAACTTGGAGGCTAAATCTTCTTAAATTCACCTTGCAATACAAGTTTTTGTTTCTTTTCCTTTTTGTGTCTGTCACTATCTGATGTGTCTCAAGGCTCTTTTCCTTGCATTTTCCAATTCCCTTCTGATTGTTGTGTTTGACTTTCCTCTCATATAGTGTCCCCTCTCCTTCTGTGAGATTATGCTCGATTAGCATTATCAGAGATCGGTTTCAAATTTTGATGATTTTGTCTATCCATCAAGCTCTTCATAATGCATTCTTTATCACATACTAAGCATCATTTTCAGTTCAAAGTGTTTCTATTTCTGACTGCAGTTGTTGTTTTGTTTCCATGATTGCGGCAACCTCGTTATGATATTTATTCTCCAATTGAATCCATAGCTCATGATTTGTTCCTTCCATCGGTATCGACTCAGGCTCAGTGATGGGTCTTGCTATTGGTGTGGAGACAAATCCACCTCTTCTCATAGTGATCTTTCTTCCTATATCTGTCTCTCTTTATCTTTATCTGTGTACACACACAAAACAATTTAGTTGAATCTAATCAGGTCCTCAATGTAGAGGCTTGAGCTCTGATACTACCTATAAAATATCCCCATAATTTTTTTATTTGTTTTAACATATTCTACTAATGTACTAATTGTTATGGTAAGCTAACAATTAATTTGTAACAATGAAACTTGTTATTTCATTGAATACATGTATATAAACATCACCTACTATTTTAAATAATTGACATAAGAGTCTTGTTTAATTCACGGTTTGGTGTTTTAATAAATAAATACTCTAACATAAGGTCTTAAGTTTAATGTTGGGTTCAAAGTTTCATTAGCAATGGGACACAGTTAACTATGGTGTACCCCTCATCTAGCTCAACCTCGGGTTTCTATAACCTAGGGGATAATCCCAATGCCAAACTCCTTTGCATGTTGCCACTTGGCTTGACTTCCTCCAATGGATCAGTGATAGATCAATGACATCAGATGGCGTTGGGATTACCCCCTGATCAACGGAAGATGTGTTTTGAAGTTGCATCGATGACGAAGGATTTTTGTAGGTTAGATGAGGGTAATTACCCATGGCGTGAGAGTGGCCCAAGCCCTCATTTTATCGCTTCATCAATTCCTTCAATGTGATCTGCAATTCTGATGAATTTCTAGTCTTATTTTCTATATGGTTCAATAACGTCCATCAACGCTAACTATCAATGCCTGTAGAATGCTAAGCAATGCCTAGACTTAAATTCTTTCTCCAAAATACCTTGAGTACAAACTTGTTCTCAACATTCGGTTAGCGATATAGTTATTTTTAAGTTCAGTTTAATTTCTCTATATATGTAATTGATTCTTAGTACGTGTGTATGCACGGCAACACCATGGCAGAAAAATCTGTCTTCGATAAACCCACGGGCTGTGAGTACACAAATTCCTTTCTCCATAATCAATTTACAGTGTGGCTTCTACTATTCCTTACTCCAATTCAAGGTAATTGTCATTGTCCTTGGGTTTTTTTTTCTGATTTATAGTTATTTTACCTTAAACCCTACCTACCTAGTTTTCTCTCAGTTGGAGGAAACCTCATGCATTCTTCAATCCTCCTTGGGAGTTATTTCATTGTGGGCCTCTCAAAATCTTTTTCTCCAATGTACAAGTTTGGGTTCTATCACTATTTAATCCCTACGAAAGTAATGTTAAACCATTCCTAGATGGGGAGATCTTGCTACAAATTAAGGGTTTCTTCCCAAGCGGATTTTTTTGGCAGTTTTTGCATAATCTGTAAACAAGGAATTGTAATTTGTACTTGTCTCACTACGGCGAGGATCTGTTAGGTCCCTATACTACTAGTGTAACCCCTTATTATTATTAGCGCAACTCCCTTATTATATTGTTGTGTCCATGTAGTACCCATATTGTTATTTTTTGCCCCATAGAAGCCCACTATTGTTATTGTTGTTCCCTTACATTATTATTGTTATGTCAACTCTGATTATATTATGACCCCTTAGACTCCTATATATAGAAAGGAGGTCTTGTCATTTGTATCATCAAAGAATTTTTCATTTGTGTAATGTAAATGAGGTTGCCCCATCGAAGAGGCTGATTTTGAAGTCATTGATCTATCTTTTCTATCTTTTTGTTAGCTGGTTTCATAACATTTGGTATTGAAGCTTTGGATTCTGGGGTTTCGCTGCTCCAAACAGGTCATCGTGGAATTTTCGCTATACCTTTTTCTCTACAAAGTTTCAAAATCGTAAAAAATACCATTTGAGCCGAAATCATTTTGAACCATTGGTTTGAATTTAAAATCTTCATTCGCTATAGTTTCAAAGATATGATTAGAGGAAGTTAGGGTTTTTGCAAGCTCCAGAATTCCATCTCAAACCGGGCATCGTGGAATTTTCACTATAAATTTGTTTCCACGAAAGTTGAGACTCTGAAATTAAAACCCATTTGAGATGAAATAGTGGTGAAGACTGGGTCCGAGTTTCAGATCTTTTTTTGCTATATTTTCAGAGATATGGTCCAAGACATTTAGGTTTTTCACACACTCTCAAATTACATTCCAAATAGGTGACCTTCGGAAAATCATCATAACTTTTTCTTTGAGCATCATATTTAAATTTAGTAAAAAGCTACAAAAATAGGATAGATTGATCTTAGAAGTATATTTTTTCAGTTCCGAAGGTAGAAACAAGGACATGTGGCAGGTCGTAAAAGTTTGCTCTACTGAACTAGTCTATAATCAGGTCATCGTAGGAGATTTGGCATAACTCTTGATTGAAGAATCCAATATTGATCGAGCTAGTGGGGTTAGAAATAGGACTTAGGGGGCTACCGCAGGCAAAATGTTTAGAAATTGACGATTGAAAATTACAGAGTTATAGTCATTTAAATATCGAGCTCCTAAAAGAAAGAAAAACAATGACTCGAATCAAGAAAGTAGAAACACCTAGTAAGAAAAATTTGATGGATAATTTGAAGAATGAGATCGAAGCTAAGATAAATAGTTTTATATGTTCCAGGGAATCTAATATTGATGGTATGGAAGTAGATTTGAAGAAAGGCATGTAATATTTGATGAAAGACATGGAAGGTTTGAATTAAAGTGGGACAAAGCTGCTATAAGAAAGGCCACCTAATGACCAAAAAGTAGTAGAGGAAACTCATGATAAGAAAAAGATAAATGTTAATCATGATTTCATAGAATCTAACATTGGATTGAAGATCCACCATAGTGCAAAGATCGATATGAGGAATTTTGATTGAAAAGATCCCATAACATGGATGCTAGAAATGGAGAAATATTTTGATCTACATGATGTGTAGTTGTTACAAAAGGTGTGTATTGCATCTTTATATTTAGAACCAAAGCAATTTTTATCGTATAAAGGGATTTTCTCTCGTAAACCACTTGTCACTTGGTAAATTTTCACAGAGGAAATGATGGCACATTATGAGGATACAAAGAGAAACACCTTCTTTAGCCAATTGATAAATCTCAAACAAAATGGTTCAATGGGAGATCACATTGAGGACTTCTAAAAATTGAATATAAGGGTAAATGATATTCTAGAGAAGTAGAGGATTGATGTCTTCATAGGGACTTTAAAGGATAACATTCAACATGAGGTTCGTCTTTGGGAACCTGATTCATTCGAGAAGGCATTTAGGCTGGAAAGAAAAATTGAAAGCAAGATTATGGCAACAATAAATCCTACCACTCACAATTATAAAGATATAAGTGTTGTTTCTCCTAGCCTTCCACAACCTACAAGGTTGACACCACAACAATTGGAATAAAAAGGAGAAAACAACCTTTGTTATAGTTGTGATAGTAAAAAACTATATGTCATAAGTATGCGGAGAAGAAATTATTTTACATTCAATGTGAAAAGGAGGAAGAAAAAGATCAAGAAATGTCAAAATAAGAGGATATACATGAGGAACCAATCCGGGAGAAAGAAGAAATGAATCCAACCATATCTTGTAATGCATTGGCAAGAATTACCACTACTCAAACTCTCAAGAAAGAATGACATATCAAGAAGAAAAATGATATCCTCACTTTCGTGCATAATCAAATGAAACTACGAGCAGATCAACATCACAATGAAAGAAGTTTTGATATAGGTGACTTGGTATTTTTATGAATACAAGCATACAAACAAATATCCCTCAATCACGCTAAGAAGGATAATAAATTATCACTAGAGTATTATGGTTCTTACAAGGTGATGCAAAATATTGGTACTATGGAATACAAATTGGATCTTCCTACATCTTCCCAACTGCACCGAGTTTTCCATGTTTCATGCTTAAAGAAGGTTATAGGTGAGAAGATCCCACTTCAAGCAATATTGCGAAAACTTGATGAGGAAGGAGAAACCATATTGGAACTAGAAGCAGTCACAAAAAAAAGGAAATTGATAGCTACAAAATCGATCGATTTTAGAGTATCTCATCAAGTTGAAGAACTTACTCCCTGAAGATTCCAGATGGGAGAATGAGAATTTTATACGGAAATATCCAGAACTACTCAAGCGTTGAGGAAAAAACTTTTTGAAGGAGAGGGGCATGTTATGTCCCTATACTACTAGTGTAACCCCTTATTGTTATTAGTGAAACCCCTTTATTGTATTATTGTGCCCATATGGTCCCCATCTTGTTATTATTAAGCCCCACAGAAGCCCACTATTGTTCTTTTTGTGCCCCTACAATATTATTATTATGTAGGCTCTCATTGTATTGGGACCCCTTAGACTCCTATATATTGAAAGGAGGTCTTGTCATTTGTATCATCCGAGAATTATTCATTTGTGTAATGTAAAGGAGGTTGTCCCCTCGAAGAGGCTAATTTTGAAGTAGTTGATCTATCTTTTTTATTTTTTTGTGAGTTGGTTTCATAAGAAAGTCGACGTTAGTGTATGGCTTGAAACCAAATTTTTCTTTTTCTTTGAGTGTTGTTCTTTTGTCCATTAATGTCGAGAGGGTTTCAACCCTCCTCTGTATTTTTCAATAAAAGACTTAAGATATGAGCTTTACAGTTGCTCACAGGACAATTAATTTCTTTATAATGAAATATCAAATTGTTATGGGTATATTTTGCAAATTAACGGATTCACACATTAATTTAGGTGTTGTCTCCTATTCATAATTGCTTTTGTAATTTTGATAAAAATGATATGGTTTTAATGAAATGGAATTTTCCTTGCTTCTTTTGTAACTAGTTTTGTCTCGAGTGTTCTCTGTTATCTTTCTTGCTTATACATTTAATACAACAATTACCCATGAAGCTTTTGATTTTTCTATGGCTTGTTTGTGACTTTACAACGGGTACTTGAGACTGTTCCGAGTGTGCTACTTCGCTTGCTCACCTAGGGGACTAACTCGGCTTCCCTGCCATGTACTACAAGTTCAGTTTTTTGTTAAATAAGTATGAAATTCTGAAGTGAGTTTCACAACGAATTCATTCTTTCCAATGACATGGAATTCTATTTAAATTTCCTTACATGAAATGTATATTTTACCAGACTTTTCTACTGTCTACTTTTCCAACTTATGTTCCTGTTTAATTTTCTCTTATTCTTTCCAATGTAAGTGAAATAATTTCCAAATACAGTAAAAGGATATTAAATAATATTTCTTGTGATTTGACAGTTTAAGATTTCAGGTATATGTGCTTAATTGATTCACAATGATAAATTCATGCACAAATATTTTCCTTTCCTCAAAAAACAAGGTACTATGTTATCAGTGAGATACACAGTTCTGAATTACGAAAACGAACAATTTATTTCTAATTAACAAAACAAATGACTAAACACATACTTGTCTATATTTTACTGTGTTGAGAACCACAAGTCCACATTGGAATCAAATATTCCTCCCAACCTACGAGAACGAGAACACTTCTCGTACTCCCCCCGAGCCGGTTTCATACACATGAGCAATTTACTTTGCTTCCCTCATTCCCTAAACCATGTGGTCCCAACCAACTTCAGTCTTAGGTTCTTTTCCTTCGGCGAATACCATTGCCCAACCAGCTCAAGGATTTTGAATTCTGGCACCAAGCCAACAATTCTCCAAGCTTTCCCTTTTTGGTTTTCCTCCCCTCTCGTGCCTCATCTACCTCTACCCTATTGGCTTCCTTTCTTTTTTCAAAGTCTTTCTTTCTTGGGAGCGAAGTTGGACCGGTAACCGCAAGCCAAATGTTTTTTCATTCTAACTCCTTCTAGGTATGGAATCTCTCTTTTATTTATCCCCGTGACTTGTAGCTAACTTCTCTTTATCAAAACTTTATAACTAGTTTCATATTAACACCACATCATCAAATTAAATAAAGTCCCTATAGTAAAATGAAGTAAAGTAAAACAAAGTAATTCTTTGAGAATTAACCTAATACTAGCTGGGTGTTACATTTACACTGTTGCATTTATCCAACCCGAATGTAAGTAACCAAATTTTTTATATTAAATTCTCAAAGGTTATATTAGATTAAATTATTATATGGGTTTTTTAAATTTTATTAGGTTTTTTTATTATTGAAGTTGAAATTTTTTAAAATATGTATGAAAAGAAACATGAACAGCATTATAACAAGGGAGAGGATGATCAAAAAATTCCATTGGAAGAGATATCCGAGGGACCAAAACATAGCCAAAATATAGCTTTAGAGAAACCATACACCTAATAATTATTAATGTGGTTTTTATAAGTCTATCGCCATATATCAACCATATTTACTAATGTGGTTAATGTAGTTGTGCTAAAAAAAATTTAATTACAACTTTATATTTGTTACTGCTATATAATTTTATAAAGACTTCACTATTTAAATACAACTTTATATTTGTTAGTGATATATAATTTTACAGACTTTCACTACTGCTCCATGCTTTAGCTCATGCCATATATGTATAGTTAAGTAAAAAAAGGCCTTTAGCCCAAAATAAAATAAAAAAATAAAAAAATAAAAAAATAAATAATTTACCATTAGCTAATTTAGCGCAGAGACGGAAAATAAATACATAATGTAACGAGAAAAATTATGATGGGAATTGATTACAAGGAATTAATTATACAGATCAGCGCAGGAATGAGCATCCTAATCTAGAGATTTTGAGAACCAATCGAAATACAAGTTTCGGATAAATACGCGAAATTGTTTATATTGAAAATTTAACGAAACAAATCGATGGGGATGGATCATGGGATGATGCGCATTTACGTGGCAACCGGAGTATGCACGGCCTTGTCGCGAACGTCATTATTAAATGTATGTCGAGCAAGAAAATAGGAAAGTCGTCTTCTGTTACCTACAGGGAAACACTGACATTACAGTTTTGAAATCTAATGGAAATCATTGGAAATCTGATTGCAGTTTCTGAACAAATGTTGGTTGTTATGTTTATGGTTTTTAGCAGAATGTCACTTTCTTTTTCTTCAGTATTTACGGTGCTGCAGAGTTATGATTATGCATGGGTGGATGGTTATAACAGCAAACCAAGCAATGCGACAAAACACAGATAGAACCAGATATTGAAAGCATGGATGGCTGGCCTCAATTACATTGCCTGTCTGTAAAATGGCAGTAGGACCACTGATCTGCAACTAGTTTTATTGTTCTGAATAGGCAGCGGCTTTTCTACATTGCAGACGGTGACTGCAAAAAAATTATTAATTGGAACCATCGAAGGGTTGTAGGGTTATATGGTTGGCTGTCAGGGCAATACTGAAAACTTGAATGCTTTTATTACACACAGACAGATAAGATCATGCGCTGCTCAACAATATCCGCGATGGTCGCTCACACCCAAATGGGCACGCACTTCTATTTTCATTGGTAGTCATGTTCGGAGTTGGCATTGGTGGAAGGGCTATTTGCATACGACATTACATTGATGTCTGGCTCGGTAAGAGTCTCCAAAAAGACAGCTACATATTTTGGGCAAACATTATGCAACAGTTTAGTAATAATTGTAGGATATGCTATGATGTATTTCCTCATTCTCAAGTATATGGGCAGTATGAGATATTCTCGAGAACTCAATGTTTATTCCCATCGCTGTCACAGTAAGATGGACCACCATAATCTCAGGAGCATATTAGTGCCTTAAACTAAGTACCATTCTATATTTATATCTTCCCCTATTACAAGATCACAGGGTAGTTATATCTTTTCATAGACTCACTTGTCTCCCTGTAAGAAGTCATGTGTTATAAGGAATACAAGTGCCTAGCCATTTTCTATCTTGAAGTGTTTGACTTTTTGAATTGATTCTATCTTGAAGTGTTGGACTTCCATTGATGATTTTTTAGAGAAAATTTGTCCAATATCGCTTACACTAAACTAATTGCTTCTACTTGTACCATCCCCAAACATCCCTAAAACTTGAGTAGAAAGACCCTTTAACTAGTACCTTAGCCCAATTGTCAAGTGTGAATCTAAGGATACCATTGGCCTTATGCCCAACATACATTGTTTTGTAACCTTAAATGTTACAAATATTCCTCAAGTGCAACAAGATTCTTTTCTTTCTATGAGAATATCTTAGTCATGAGTCTCGGTCTCTTTGATGTTCTCCATTTTGATATGGTGGATTGTATTTCTATTCTCTATTTCTTATATTAGGTTAGTATAATTTATTTCTTATATGTAATCTTGGAGTCTCATTCCCTCTCCCTTTGTTTGCTATTATCATTCAATTTTGACTTTTGCTTGATAATTGTCAATATTTTTAGATATTTTTGTAATACTATGGACACACAATAATCATTAATACTATGTCAATGGATCCTTATTGATCAACCATATTCTTGTGATAATTCTTGGAATTTACATAAATTAAAAAAGAAAATGGGTTTCAACATTTCAATGTAAAAAGATACAATTTATAAATGGTGCTTAAATAGTTTGATGCTCTACCATTGAACAAAGGTTATATGACCCTCACCACCCTAGAGAAATAATGCTTGCATACATCAATCATAAATTTAGGTATTAAATTAAACTCCAACTAATAATGTGACCTAACTCATGAATACATGGACATGCCCCAAATACACAATACAGGTATGGTGCCATTTATAAGTTCTCGAAGATATTATTTGAATTGAGTTTGTTACATAGGATATAAAGCTCACACCTAATTTATTTTTACCTTGCAATTGTCCTCTATTAATGCATACTTAATTAGTGAAGGGTGCACATGCATTATTTAGGTCCACTTATCAATCCCCAATGGTAGATGGATTATATTTAGTCAAATAAGAAAGAACATAGAGTACACATATACATCATATAATTATATTCTAAATAGAAATAAAAAGATATAGGAATTTCACATTTGACATTAAAAGTGTCATCATGGTGTTCTAGAATGATAATGGAGACATGATTGTTTTTTAACCTAATAGTGGAGAAGTAATGAGGTTTGATAATAAGATTAGGGCATTAGTTGAGCAAAAGAATGCTACATGGGAGGGAAGTGTAGACTCCATATGGGGTTCTTCTATTTTAGTCATGGGGAGGGATACATTGAGAATAATTATACATGGCCATGATTAGGGATAGGGGAAACTATGGTTAGTTGGTGGTGGGATTGGCTACTCCTATTTGGTGGTAGATGAGTTACAAGGGGTGCATGCCATAGGGTTCCTATTAGGAACATCACCCAACAAAGCAAGGTGAATAAAAGTAGTACAATTGGATGAAACCATGGTGCATTAGGATCATGTTGAAGGGAAAAGAGAGCATACTTGACCTTATGTTCATTATGACTAAGGTAAAAAGATTTGTGCGGATCATATTTGATATATTACCCAAGGGATAGAAAGCTAAGAAGAGGTAACTCTTAGATTAACATTGACATTGCATTATTTAAATGGAATTGATATTATAAAATTAGAAATTTTAATTTCTTTCTTATTTCCTTGGAAAAATAAAAATTAAATTTCCATTACATAAAGGGAACTATACATAATGTTAATGTATGTGAAGTCAAACTCTATAATGACAAAATATGTAAAGAAAAACTTTGGCTTCTAAATTGGTGGTCAAATATCGTTTAAGTTTATACTAAAACCTCTAAAAAAAACTTAAAAATATACTCCATGCTACTTTGAATGCTCAAGTTTATGAAAAAAAAATTATATTTAAATCTGCATTAAACCATAATTAAAATGGAATTTTTAATCAAAGTAACATATCCCTTTTAATATGGATTAGGCATAAACAGAATGATTCTTCGTAACTACATTTTCTGGCAACTTATTGAAATTGGTACATAATTGAATCTTGAAAAAGACATAGAACACCAAAAGAAATTATACTATGGTAATGATCTATTTGTAAGGATATCAATATTTATGAAAATATGTTGTCAATATTAAGAATATGTATAGTATTTACTAGTTTATGTCTCATATCAATTTATTCTAATCTTGTATTATATGTAGTATTTATTAATTTATGTCTCATGTTAATCTATTTTAATCTTGTATTAGTAGTTATTTAGGAAAAAAAACTTATAAAAATATATTTTAAATTTAAATTTTTAAAAAATGAAAATTATTTGTCAAATATTTTTATATTTTTGTATTTAATTCTTGATTAATTGAATATGGAACTTAATTGTGCATAGTTTATGTAATTTCATTTTCTTCATCTCTGGGACCTAAAAAAAATATTTACTAAATACATTATTCTAAAAGCTAATCAGCAAACGTTTTTAAATTCATGTTGGTTTCCTCTGCAAAAATATATTGATTTACCTCCCATAACAGACTAAACTATTAAATATCGCACACCTTCTGATTCAAGCTACATTGAAGATGTCTAATCTATACCTCCCATAAGAGACTAACATATTAAATATGATACACCTTCTGATTCAAGCTACATTGAAGATGTATTGTGGGGAGTTAACTGTAGGTAAGTTGGAAAGGCTTTCACTGTGTGGGCAGTTCTTTGGTGGTCATTACTATGTGTATAGCCAATGGTAGATATACCTAAGCGTGAGATGCCTTGATCGAAACACTACTTATCACGACCAAACACATTGAGGAAATAGTAGTAATGGAAGCATCTAAGTGGTAGCTGCTCAACACATATTTTATATGGTGATTGATTCTTTGGAACCATAGAAGAAAGCATCCCTTTTTAAAACTATAAATCGTATATTATGGTTAATAGAATGCAGAGTTACAAATATGAAAATTTCATAGAATACAAAGCTACAAATATCAAAATTTTATTATCAAAAGAAAATTGCTCACCTTCACCTTCTTCCTAAGTTGAATTTAGTCACTTATTCAACAATAAAGGAATAAGTAGCTAATATATTTGAAGCAAGTGATTTATCAATCATAATTGAAGCGACGATTTCATTCACTAAAATACATATTGCTTCTCCATCCTTGTTATAAATTTAAAGTTACAAAAACTTTATATTGAAAAGTAAATGTAGATAGTATAGTAGAGGAAAAGCAAATGTAGGAAGTAGAGCATTAAGTTACAACTTACCTAGTTGACGCATCACTAAAAGCATAGATGGTTCGCTGCTTGACTAATTCATATATAGTGGCTTTACCTATTCGATTTCCTCTTCCAAACCCTTTCAACATCAACAACTCAATCTAGACTATCATAACTATGTTTTAGTAAAAAAAGTCAACTAAATATAATAAATATAATACACCAAATATTGGATAACTGCAAGAGTCACTCTTCTAACATGAGTCACTCGTTAATTCATTTATATAAGACTAGTGTAATATCATTGTAGTCACATAGAATCCTTGCAATTTATTCTCTATTATCATCAAGGTATAACAAGTGAGTCCTTGCAATAGGACACTATATTTCAATGATTATTTCACTTTTTTCTTCTATTGTGACGTTTCGACATTGTTTTCTCACCTTCTTATTATCATAACGATGCCCATTTTGGTTCTTAAATCTTTATCATAACCACACCCATTTTTGGTTCACAAATCTTTATCATAACAATAGCCATTTTGGTTGATAAATCATTATCATAAAAATACTCATTTCAGTGCTTAAATCACTTAAGAACATTTTGTTTTGTGTAATTGGCACTTTTGTGAATTTTGTATTACATTTAGTACAAATAGTATCCTCTCTTTATCTTGCAAATGTTGTTGTTATAGGTTGGATGCATATTTCTATAGTTTGGATGGATATTTCTGAAGTAAAAAAAATATCATGTAGAAGAAAAGATAGATTCCTCTAAATCCATGAGTATTACCATTTTATGTGGATCCATGGATGGTAGTTGTTTCCTAACTAATGCTATGAATCCTACTTATCAAGTGAGTTACCTTTTATTAGCTGCAAGTCCTAAAAGATAGTGTTGTTGTTCATGAGTTACTATAGAATTATGGCTTATTAATACAAACTTCTATACAATTCAATCATTCCACCACAAGGTGATGGGACCAGCCCATTAACTATGGATTAATGTCAATTAAACAATGATTAATATATGATTTGGTTCAACACATATGATTAGCCTTAAGCAGTTGATTAACCAGGATATTTGTTTGTTGGCATTGATTGCAAAGTTATTGTTGGTACTCGGGCTTGTACTTGCCTCGATTTTTGTCTTCCCGCTCTTTGGTTTTGCCAAAACGCTAGTTTCACTTCACTTTGGCATTTCCCGGTTTCTCCCTGTCACGATGAGGGTTTGTGTGCTCTGGTTAGCCTGCTTGCGACTATGTAGAGCTCAGAAGTAATGCTCTGTATGCAACTGGCTATGGGTTCTTCCACCAGGTGGCGAGGTAACTCCACCCACACTTGCTGTTTTGTCACCTAGTTTCTTGGGTAGTAAGGCTTAGTCGATTTCGTGAGAGGGTTTACTTCGTTCCTGTGTTCGCTCTTTAACCTTCTGCGTGGTTACTATGCTTTCCTCGATTCCCTTATCTTGCTTTGCTTCAATTTTTCTCGTTAGGCTTCTAGTTATTGGTTCTCTTGTTGATGTATGAATGTTTTATGCTCTAGCAAGCTGCAGTCACAATGGACTTCCTCGGCTTCGCTTGGTCATGGCAAGGTAAGTTCACTCATCCATGCTATAGCTTGTCTTATTTGCTCTTCTTTGACACTAATGGCAGTCACCCTTTTGTCTACAGGGTTTTCACTTGTGACTGTGACTCAGTTGGGGTTTCATTCTTCGAGCGCTATGACTCTTCATGTTAGCTGAATCTTCTTGCTTTGCTTGTCTTTCAGGTTGTTCTTGGCATACAAGTAACTGATATGGTTCTGCTCGTTCTCTATGGCAGGTTGGGGTTTGCTCCAGGCTCGGTCTCTGAAACAGTTACAACCCAATGACTCTGGTAGGGTGATTCTCTATTGTTGGTACTTAATTTGTAGTCTTATTTTCTCTGTCACGACACTGGAAAAGTCCCGATGCTCCTTTGTTTATTTATCTTTTGTTGCTGCGTGAGCTTAAGTTCTGATTGTATGTAATTTCGCGTGCATTTTGCACTCTCACTACATGTAATTTATTTGGCCTTTTCTCTTATGACCGACTAGAGTTCAACCCTGGCTTTCGGGGTTTGATTATTTTGTCTTGCCTTACTCTATTAGTATCGAGCACTCTGAACTATTCTTTATGTATGCCAACATTATATTTATAAAGGAGGAATTAACAAGAAAATTCTGTGTAAATGGGTTACCTCTGTTATGATTGTGTTCTACAGTATTTTCATCTGCGTTCTGTTGAGAGCTGTATTGTAGTTGTTGTCTACTTTCGTATGTTTGGTAACTATTGTTGTTTCCGGAACTCCGTGCTAGGAACACTTTGTTATGGCTTCATTGTTTGAACTTAGGAACTATATCTTTGTTTTCTAGGAAAGATAAATGAAAACACACAGTGTTGTTTAATTGATGCATACAGTAACTAGAGGGAATAAATAAATATCTTAGACAGACTGTTTGCAGATGGATTGAGATACTCAAGTGTTTGAAAATTATTTTCTCTTTTTATTGTATTCCCGTTCTCGTGCATTGAACCCCTTCCAAATGTATTACATTGGTTTCTGTATTGTCATTAGACAATTACCTGAACTCTTCACAATTATTCTTCAGTTGCTTTTATAGTTACATAGTTGATAACTATTTCAGGTTTTCCTCTACTGTCAGATTTACAATATTTTATATTATTTTTTAAATGAAAAGAAATCTATAAGATAAATTAATAAAAAGACAAAACAATGTCGTGGTAATGAACCTAACCTAACTGTACTGTTCCTAAATATGCCTTAACTAATAATGAAATAAAAACAAGTTCCTAGACACTATTTTGATCAACAAATGTAAATGAAACTAAATGATAATGAACCTGTCCTCCTTAGGTAAGGCTAAGTACCCGATCATGGTACCCTTAGCTCGATGCTCCTGCATCAGGCTCCCAAGGTAAGAAAAATTCATGACTCTAGTCCATGAGCTTCTCGACTGAATAGCCCGCCTACTGTATTTGTCTAGCATCAAGCCATGAACTTTTCTCAATGGGACGGTTCTTCCACTTGACCAGATACTACAGGTATTCTTTCCGACAAGGTTGCTTGGCCACCTAAGTGTCAAGGATCCTCTCGATCTCAAGGGGCTGAGTTGAAGGCATTTGTCTCATCCAAGTCTCACTCCCTTCCAATGTGTCGTGTGTAGACCTTGTGGTACTGTCTTCCACAGGACAGGTAGTATATGGAAACAAGTCTGCCACGTTAAAGATGGGCGAGATGCCTATTCCTGGTGGCAGCTGTAATTCATAAGCATTGGTTGAAAATTTTCGCAGAAATTTACAAGGGTGAATCTTTTTGTATTGCAGTTTTTTATATGCACCTGTAGGAAAACGTTCCTTTCACAAATGAGCGAGGACTTCATCCGCCAAATTAAACTATACCTCTCGATGTTTAATATTTTCTCTCTGCTTATACTTTTGATTGTTGTCCTGCAACTTCATCTTTACCTGCTCATGTAGGTCATTCATTGCTTCGGCGAAATCTTCCCCATCAGCACTCCATCTTTCCTACTATCCTAGATCTTGTAACTCATGCACTCCATGAGGATGCATTCCATATAAGATCTGAAGAGGACTGTACCCCGTGCTGCGATTGGGTGAGTCGTTGTAAGTGAACTCCACCTGGGCAAGTACACTATCCCACATTCGTGAATTTTCCCTGATCAAACTTCGTAGCAGGTTCCCCAAGCTCCTGTTTACCACCTTTGTTTTCCCATCAGTCTGCGGGTGATAACCAGAGCTGAAACTTAACTGTGTGTGCATATTTTTCCACAAGGTGCGCCATAAGTGCCCTGTAAACTTCACGTCCCTATTGGAAATAATGGACTTAGGCAGTCCATGTAGCCTGATGATCTCTATGAAAAATAAGTGGGCCACGTGACTAACATCACTGGTTTTTTTTACAAGGGATGAAATATGCCATTTTCGAGAACCGGTCCACTACTACCATCACAGAATCGTAACCCTACTCCGTCCTTGGTAGACCTAAGACAAAGTACAAACTGACTGAGTCCCACAGTTTACTCGGAATCGGGAATGGTGTGTAGAGTCTTGTATTCTGACAATGTCCTTTCGCCAACTGACACACTTTACATCTAATCACAAATCTCAGCACATCCCTTCGCATTCTTGGCCAATAATAAAAATGGCCGAGTTGATCTAATGTTTTATCTATGTCAAAATGCCCAGCTAGACCCCCACTATGCTTCTCCTGAATGATATTCTCTCTCATCAAACAATCGGGAATGCATAATTGTCCCCCTTTAAACAATAGCTTCTCTTGTAAATTATATTCCAACCATGGACTATTGTTTCTCAGCAAAGGATTCTGATAGGCTTCATAAGCCTCCTTGAAATCCACATCATTTTGATACAAGTCTTTCAAATGATCAAAGCCCAACACTTGTATGGTACTCTCCTTCAAGAGCAAGGCTATTCTACTCAACACATTTGCCACCTTGTTGGCCTCCCCGCTAATGTGTTTCAACACAAAAGTGAAACTCTATAGATATTTGACCTACTTAGCATGCTTGTGATTCAATTTATGTTGTTGCATCACATATTGCAGTGCAGAATTATTAAAAATAAAACAAACTCACTCCCCAGTAGATAGTGTCTCCAATGCTTCAGTTCTTGGATGATAGCATAGAATTTTTTGTCATAAGATGAATACTTTTGCCTTCTCTCATTCAACTTCTCGCTGAAAAACGCAACAAGTTTGTCTTCATGGCTAAGTATAGCTCCAATGGCCATACTGCTTGCATCATAGTGAACCTGAAAAAGTTTGTTAAAATCTGGAAATATCACGATTGGTCTTTTTGTGATCTTCTTCTTCAATAGCTGAAAGCTTTTCTCTACTGCCTCGGTCCAATGAAAACATTGACTTGCCTTCTTTATAGTATCCAACATAGGTGCACAAATCTCACTGAAATTCCTTATAAATTTGTGATAAAAACTTGTTAGCCCATGAAAGCAATGTACCTCAAATAGACTTTTTGGGGTTGGCCAGTTAACAATTGTTGCAATCTTCACTAGATCCATCTTCAACTTGTTTTCTGCAATCACAAAACCCAGATAAACCAGTTCTCTTTGAAGAAAAGTGCATTTTTTAAGATTTATCAGCAGCTTATTCTGTTGCAATTTTTTCAGCACACTTCGAACATGTTGAAAGTGTTCCTCCTTAGTCTTGCTGAAAATTAATATATCATCAAGATACACTATTACAAACTTTATAATGAACTCTTTCAACATTTGATTCATCAATCGCATAAAGGTACTAGGGGAATTACTTAATCCGAATGGCATTACTAGCCACTCATACAACCCTTCATTGGTCTTGAAGGCTATCTTCCACTCATCCCCTTCCTTGATTCGAATCTGAGGATAACCGCCCTTCAGATCAATCTTTGAGAAGTATGCTGCCCTACTTAGGTAGTCCATCATATTGTCTATCCATGGTAGTGGAAATCTGTACCTGATAGTAATCTTATTGATGGCCCTTAAATATGTGCACATTCGCTATGCTCCTCCTTTCTTGGGAGCAAGAACTATGGGAACTGCGTAGGGGCTCAAGCTCTCCCTTATCAACCCTTTATCCAGCAATTCCTGCACCTGTTTTCTGATTTCCTCCTTATATTTGGGGCTCATCCAGCATGCTACCTATTTGGTAGACTTCCTCCAGGTATAAGGTCAATGTGATGACTTATACTTCTCTTAGGAGGAAATTTATCTGGTAAATCGTCCACTACAATATCGCTGAATTCCTACAACATTTTCTAAATTTTTGCAAGTAAATAAGACATTTTTGTGTCCAACAACACTGTTTTTTCCCTTCTCACCACAACATAGTTCACTTAACTATCTTCAATCTACTTCAAAAACTGTTTTCCACCCATTAGTAACACTTTCGTCCCACTTGTTTCCGTTGTCTCCTCCTCCTTGATGGGCACAAGTGTGTGCTTAATCCCATCTTTGACAAACATGTAACAATTTGTCTTCCCATCACGCACTACCTTTCGGTCATACTGCCATGGCCTTCCTAGCGGTATATGGCATACGTCCATTGGCATAATATCACAAACAACCTTGTCCTTATACCTGCCAATATGGAACTCAAATTCACACTGTTCATCCACCAACAGCTGATGGCCTTTCTATAGCCACGATACCTTGTAAGGAGTGGGGTGCTTCAGCTGCTTCAAACCCAACTTCTCTACCATCTCTGTCGCAACCAGATTACCTGTGCTCCCACTGTTGATAATCAACTTGCAACATTTTCAGTGCGACTTACAAACTGTTCGGAATAATGCCTTTGGCACATTTTCCGACACATTTTCGGTTTCCTGGGTTGGTGCTTCTACTTCCTCTGGCTGGGAAACATACACTTCTCTTTGACCAAATTGTTCTGCTTCAGGACACTCAAAAGACCTATGCCCCCACTTATGGCACCTATAGCACTCATAGGCAACTCCTCTGCCTCTGCCATTTCCTCTTCCTCTCTGATATGGCCTTCCACCTCTAGTGTTGTCTCCTTTTTCTACTATCCAAAAAGTTTTGGAACTTCTGCCCTCTTCACTATTATTGGCAGCTCGTCGTTTGCCATAGGACTGTCCTCTTCCTCTACCGGTTCCCTGTCCTCTCCTAGCATTTTGTTTTCAGGTGATCTTCTCCTCTTCCTTCATGGCACTGTAGTAAGCTTCCTCTATACTTTTTTGGGAAAGAATGCTTATCTCATCTAATATTTCCAATCTCAGACCATTTACATACCTTGTTGTTTTCTCCACAGTGTCCTTCGTGTAACCAGCTCTTAAATTTACCTCGTAGAATTCTTCAGTATATTCTTTCACTGTCATCCCTTTTTTCCTTAGTTTATGTACTTGTTGATGCAGTGCAATGTGGTAATCTTTGGGAAAAAATTTTCCCTTCAACTTGGCTAGCATTCTTGGCCATTTCTTTATTGGCAACTTGTTCATCCTTCTTCTTTCCGCTTGGACACTATCCCACCACAAGGCTATGTGTCCTTTCAGCTTTGTTGTAACGAACTTAACTCTCTGATATTCACTGACCTCTTCACATTCAAAATATTTTTCCAATTCGCTGATCTAGTCCAACAAAACTTCTGTGGACAAACTGTTGCTGTAAATTGGAATTTATAGCTTAGGCTTGCTGCTAGCCAATAGGACTGACCTCAAAAATATAATTTCCAGCCCTTCTTCGTCTAATCTGTCTGTTGCAACTATTGCTTCCTCTTCACTATCATCTCCTACCTCCAGATCCCTTCTCCTTCCTGCTTCAATTGCATCCAAATGTACAATAAGGATCCTAATTTTCTCTTGCAATCCTTCCTCTACTACTCTCCGAGCACCCCTTCAACGACCTCGTCTTCCAACTTCCATTTCTTAGGAAAACTCCAAACCTGCTCTCACACCAGAAAATGATGGACCAACCCGTTGACTATGGATTAATGTCACTTAAACAATGATAAATATATGATTTGGGTCAACACATATGATTAGTCTTAAGCAGTTGATTAACCAAGATATTTGTCTATTGGCATTGGTTGCGGAGTTATTGTTGGCACACTGGCTTGTCCTCGCCTCGATTTTCGCCTTCTCACTCTTTGGTTTCTCCAAAACCCTTGTTTCACTTCACTTTGGAATTTCTTGATTTCTCTCAGTCACGATGAGGGTTCGTGTGCTCTCGTCGGCCTACTTGTCACTGTGTAGAGCTTGGCAGTAATGCTTTGTATACACCTGGCTATGGGTTCCTCCACCTGGTGGTGAGGTAACTCGGTCCACACTTGTTGTTTTGCCAACTGGTTGCCTGGGAACTATACTAAAGGCTTCATCGATTTCGTGAGAGGGTTTACTTCCTTCCTCTTTTGGCTCTTTAACCTTCTGCGTGGTTACTATGCTTTCCTCGATTCCCTTATCTTGCTCTGCTTCAATTTTTTTGGTTAGGCTTCTGGTTATTGGTTCTCTGGTTGATGTATCAATGTTTTATGCTCTGGCAGGTTGCAGCCACAGTGGACTTCCTCAGTTTCGCTTGGTCCTGGCAAGGTAAGTTCACTTATCCATGCTATAGCTTGTCTTCTTCACTTTTATTTGACACTAATGGAAGCTGCCCCCTTGTCTGCAGGGTTTTCACTTGTGACTGTGACTCAGTTGGGGTTTCATTCCTCCAACACTATAACTCTTCAGGTAAGCTCACTCTTCTTGCTTTTCTTTTCAACTTTCACTTTTAGGTTATTATTGGCATACAAGTAACTGATATGGTTTTGCTGCTTCTCTATGGGATGTTGTGGTTTGCTCCAGGCTTGGTCTTCGAAATGGTTACAACCCAGTGACTCTGGTAGGGTTGTTCTCTGTTGTTGTTACTTAATTTGTAGTCTTATTTTCTATGTCACGACACTTGGAAAGTCTTCGTGCTCCTTCATTTATTTATATTTTGTTGTTGTGTGACCTTCAGTTCTGAATGTATGCAATTTTTCCTGTGTTTCGTGCTTTGGCTACATGTAATTTATTCGACATTTTTTCTTATGACCGACTAGAGTTCAGCCCTAGCTTTCAGGGTTTGATTGTTTTGTCTTGCCTTACTCTATTAGTATCGAGCACTCTGGACTATTATTTATGTATGCCAACATTATATTTATAAAGGAGGAATTAACAAGAAAATTATGTGTAAATGGGTTACCTCTGTTATGATTGTGTTATACAGTAGTTGCATCCGCATTCTGTTGAGAACTATCTTGTAGCTGTTGTCTTCTTTCGTATTTTTGGAAACTGTTGACGTTGCCGGAACTCCGTGCTAGGAACACTTTGTTATGGCTTCATTGTTTGAACTCAGGAACTATATCTTTGTTTTCTAGGAAAGATAAATGAAAACACACAACATTGTTTAATTGACACATACGGTAATTAGAGGGAAGAAATAAATATCACAAACAGACTGTTTTCAGATGGATTCAGATACTCAGGTGTTTGAAAATTATTTTCTCTTTTTTTTTTTTTTGTATTCCTGTTCTCATGCATTGAACCCCTTCCAAATGTATTACATTGGTTTTTTTATTGTCATCAGATAGTTACCTGAACTATTCACAATTATTCTTCAGTTGCTTTTATAGTTACGTAATTGATAACTATTTCGGCTTTTCCTATGTTGTAATATTTACAATATTATATATATATTTTTTAAAATGAAAAGATAACTATAAAATAAATTAATAAAAGGACAAAACAATGTGCTGGTAATGACCCTAACCCAACTGTATTGTTCCTAAATATCCCTTGACTAATAATGAAATAAAAACGAGTTCCTAGACATTGTTTTGATCAACAAATGTAATTGAAACTAAATGATAATGAACCTATCCTCCTTAGCTGAGACTAAACAACCGGTCATGGTACGCTCAGCTGGATGCTCCTCCATCACAAGGCTATCATGATGTATGCATGGATGATTCTAGTTGCAACTACAAAACATTTTCACGAGGATTTATTCTTTATTATATTTTAGCAACCAATCTAGTTTCATAATTATTCAAGCTACTTTTCTTTATTATTATTGTAACTAATTTAAATAGATATTCTATTTTGTTTGATAGTTGTAACCAACTTTAGTGACCACTTTCCTTGTTCTTTGCCCAAGGACATCATATCATAATTTGGGGGAGACATGTATGAATTCTATTATCATCACTCCCAATGATCTTTCTTAGGTAGTCCTTGTCATCCTTTACACATACATCATTATTTTCTTCCACATCATGTCACCGCTTGTAATTTCTTTTCACTATTCCATATGGAATACTTAAATCACATCACTCAATTTTTTTTTATGATTTGGGAAATTACTAGTGTAATTTCCAACACTTGATTTTCCTTTTTCTCTGATATTCTTAATTTGAAATACAAATGTCATATTACCTACTAATTGAATAGTGTATGCATGATTGATATTTCTATTGTGTGATGACAATTGCTTGTTACTTCTCCAAGGCATTGGTTTCTATTAATCTAGTCTATCATACTATCAAATATCGATGCTCATCACCATGGGAATCTCTGCCATTTGGTATGAAGACATAGGTTTTTCTTTTCTATGAAGTAATTAGAAGGTGTACCAAATATTCTCAATGCAATATCAATAACTTGTTTTGAGAAATTTCAATGGTTCAATTTCCTTCTTTATCTTGAATTGGAATATAGTTTTTTCCTATCCACTAATATTGAGAATGGGGTTCATATAACGTCACTAAATAATAATTTCTACGGTGATTATCTTACCATAAATAGGGGGGAGGTGGTTCCAAAGAATTTTCTTTCTACATCATGCTTGAGTTGAATTTCTAGTAAGTGTCAAAATGGTGATGGGAAAAAGTGTATGAAACATCTCTCCTTATGCCACTTGTGACCAATTGTGGTGTATTTTATTTATAAACACTTAAATTATGAATGTTTACATAAAATCTAATTTGGATATCATCTGGATTTTCTCTCACACATATAACGTCAACAATTAATGAAAGTCCTTTTTTTGTGTTGAACAATTTATAGTTGGAAGCAAAACTTCTTAGAGACATTACAAATTCTTCTTCAACTATCACACACCATGGATTAATAAATTTTTTGACTTTATATTCCTTGTATGGGAGCAGTAAGAAATATAAACCTCCCTACAAAGAACTCTCAAAATTCAAAGAATAAACAAGGTTTAATTGGTTGAACATAGGAAGAGGAAGCACTTAAATAGAAAGAAGATGAAGTAGTTGAACTACATGAAGACGAATTTGTTGAGAAAAATCAACATATTGTTGAAAAACCAAAATAGTAAGAAATCCCTTCAACTTCTATTTAAACTGATTTTGATGTTTAAATTGTTGGTGAGTGTCCTTTAATATAGAAAACTCATCCATGCTCCATTATTGAACAAGTTCGTTTTGATATAGATATAAGGAAAAGAGAAACACATATAATAACCAACATTTCACTAGAATTTTGAAAAATTCCATGGAAATGGAGGAAAATCTTGACTCTTGATGTAGAAACAAAAAGACCTTAGGAAAATATCTCTGTTGATACATAAGAACCAACACAAGTAAGTTGTGTGACTATTACAGGAAAACTAGCCATTGTGATTTTTTATAACAAAATCACTAGTATATATAATGAGGGAGATGAAATGTGTGTTGTCACACAAGATATAGCATCAAAATACCTTTTTTTTGTTACACATGAAATAATAGTGTGACAAATTAATGAAGAAAATTCACATGAGATAATAATACTAACCTGTAATAATCTATTGTAAAACAAGCTACTATAAATGTAGTTCCTACTCAAGACATCAGAGAAAATTTTTAGAATCATATGGAAATATTGTTGACAATGATCTCCACTTTTTTCTAGAAGAATAAACTTTGGCCATATGAGCCTATGCATACCTTGCTATAGAACCAACCAAACAAGAAAAGAAATGGATGCTTAGCTTCTTAATTACCAAGTAAGCTACACTTAAAACTTTCCAATTGTACTCTTCAAATCAAGTTATAATTTTGGATGAAGAATAAAAGTGAAAATTATAATTTTGGATGGAAAATAAAACATTAAGACATAAAGTGATAACCCTTAGAAGAAAGTTAAAAGAGTGTAAAACTCATGGGATAGATAGAGACTCTATTTTATTTATTGGATGTAATAGACTTTAGCAACCACTTGAAGGATAAGTGGTTCTCAAGTGTGTTGCTACTTAAATTACATTTAGTAAGCTATATATATAACATACATACTATATATCTATATATATATATATATATATATATATTATATATATTATATATATATATAATTATTTATATATAATATGAGGAGACCATAGCTAGAGAAATATCTAAAAGGACTAAAGTATAATTTTTGTAAGTTTAAGTTCATTATTGTTCTTAAGACAAGTGTGCTTCCCCCAAGGATTTAATTATTGAACCACACAAATATTTCAAGGACTATAGAAATTATTTATCACCCTTCTTCACAAAGAATTGACTCACTCTAGATGATATAGGTGTTACCTTTCATTTCCTATTGATGTTAATAAGTTGTATATTTTTTTCAATCTTTGGTTGATTAAATGTTTGCAAAATATTAAATTATTTTATTAATCACATCTTTTGTTTGATGTCTGTTATAGTAAGTTTTAGTTTGGTCATTCATCAATTATTTATCCAATGTTATAGATCTAATTCTGCTAATATCCTAGCATGAACTTTGATTGTGTTCCTTTAACTTTTCATAGTTACTTGTTTTCTATCAAGTAGAATTGGATTTCTAGATAGACGCTAATAGCATGGCTAGAGTGTCTAAGTAGCTAAATAATCCAAAAGGGATGGATATACTTTGCATGATACCTCACAAACTTTACAATCCTTGGGTTGACAATTAAATGCATAGTTGCACTAAATGCCTTACTATGAATTAATGGAGTATATAATAGACATGTTATTTTTGGCATTGTTTAGGAGGTGTCAAAAGACTTGGTGAGTTTATTTTGTTGTAATAGATAATACACTATACATTGATTTCCATTGTTGGAATAGTTGAAATCCCTTTTTGTAACATCTCATATGTAGTGTTTTACCTTTAGAAACATATAGATTCTCGAATAGAACTAAAAATTAAAGAGCACAAGAATATTCTACAAGAACAACTCATGGAACTAACCAACCATAGGTAGATGAGAATGAAGAAAAATTATGGAATAATTATCCATACATGACTAGATCCTCTAAGGTATTCTACCTCTGAAATCATACTAGAAGTTTCTTATATAGAAAGTGTATAGTTTATTCCTCCCAATAAAGGGCCAATATATACAAAATAGATGATTAGTGGATAGGATAATTAGACTCACACTCTCAATAGAATATAGTTTATGAAGCCCCAAGAGCTAGCTCAATTGGTCAAATCAGTGCCTCGCCAATCAGGAGGCCACAGGGTCAATTCTTGAAATCTCTTGGGGTCAGGTTAGTAAATAGGCCGAGGGGTGTTGATCCCCTTCGAGTGCGTCCACTCAGAGTTAAACAACCCTAGACGTAGTGGCTAACCAGTGACCCAGATATCCGTGAACCAGAAGTGAAAAAAGAAGAATATAGTTTATGAACTAGTAGACTGTAAAGGATCAATTTCCACTTAAGAATTAAGAGCATGAAAGAAACCACCTCTTGAGGACCCTTTGATCATTATATGGAAGATGGAAAAGGTGTTAGTTATAGCATAACTTTTCATTTCCTAATCGGGGATCGTTAAGAAGAGGAACATATGAATTGTATTTCTTCTTTATCTCTCCCTAGTTTTAATGGTCCATCTCATGAAAATCCTCACACCTTACTTTTTTAGTTTGATGTTCTTTGCAAAATTTTCAATTGTACTACAAATTTTCAAAGATGAAATTGCTTCTGATCACATTAAAAAGTATAGGATTCCACTAGTTTATGAGAGATTGGAATATTATGTTCATAGGTATAAGAAAAGGAAATTGGATAAGGCTAGTTTGTGTGCCATTTTAATTAGATTAATAAGAGATTATTGCCTCAACATTTTGAATTTTGCAGGAAGAGCAGACATTTCATAAGTAGATTATGATCAAATCTATTAGTTATGTGAAATATAGTCACAAGGGACTTCAACACATGGGAAGGATCCTACAGATATTTCTTCCAAAATATCTAGGTCATCTAGAGTAGTAGACACTCCCACTAAAATCAGTAATTTGTCGATAAATTTATGTTATTAATCATTTTCAATTCTTCAAATCACAAATTTGGCACATTGTATTTTAACAAGAAGCATAAAGAAGATAAAAAAGAACTATCCATATTTTACTCAAAGTTTATAAATAAGCATACCTTAAGGGATTCCCCATTGATTAATGTTGAAATCTATAACATTTATGATTAGAATAATTCCACAAATAGTTTCTCCATTTTGCATTGCCTAAAAGTTGTCTATAAAGGGACTAATGAGGAGAGTGAGTAGATTTACTTAATTTCTTAGAAGTGACCTTGACAACCATGAGTTATAGGTATGACCCAAGATCCTTCTTTATTCTATAATGGTTCTTAGAATAATACACAAATAGAATATCATGTTCAATCATAAAATTCCTTTATGTATGTCCACAATATCCACTTGTTCCAACCTAGAAATGCCAATGCTCATAACAGTTGAAAGGATCTTATATCAAGACCCAAAAACAAATTCCTCCACAACTCCATCAAAAATAATTTCAACAACTTCAATAGTGGTAGAAATGAAACTAATTACTAATAATCCTTTAATATTACCACAATCAGACACATATCCTACACCTATCACAATCATAAAAAAACTGAATTCACTTATACTAATAAGTTTTCTAGATTTCTTACTTGTTATATTTTCAAGGAGTCTAATTAAGATCAGAGAGGATTTTCAATAATCCTTATTCCAATCACCTGAAAGGAGGTACTATATAGAGTAAAAAATAAAGTAGGGAATGAAATATTGAAAAATGGTTTCATTATTCCTTCTTCAAATACTCCACAAATTAGTTCTCCTAAATGCTCAAATTATTCACACATCAAGGATTCATCATTACCCCATTCCAAAGAGGTTAAGTATTGACAAATCATTTCCCATCCTAAATTTTACTTCCTTGGGGAGTTGAAAAATGTGCGTGTTAACATCCCCTTATTTCATGCCATTTATGATGTGTCTATTTGTGCCAAAGATGTTTGTGAACTGTGCATAAGGAGACTTGGCATGAAGAGGAAGGATCCTCCAACTATCTATGTAGTTTATCAATTTATTCATTTAATTATTTTAAAGGTTTTTGTTGTTAAGTATATAGGTCCCAATATCCCTATTTTTTATGTTTACATTAACAATATTTATGTTCATAATACCTTAACTGGTTTATAGTTTTACTTATACGTTATGACCAAGAAAATCATGGAGAAACTTAAATCCATCAATTTATGAAAAAACTCCTATAGTTATCCAAATGCTTGACCAATATACTATTAAATTGAAAGGTAGCTTAGAATATGTAGTCATATCTATAGAATATTGGGATTGTCTTATGGACTTGATGGTTTTGAAACCAAAATCTAATCATCATGGTTACACCCTAATTTTTGGCATGCCATGCTTTGCTAGTGTTGATGCCTATATTGATTGTATATAAGGGGACATGACCATTTCCCATGGAAACTGTATGAAGAATCTCATCCTATATCCTCATGATAAGCCAAGATCTATTCAAAAAGAGCCTTTGTGGGTAGGGGACAATGACGATGAATATGGTCAATAATTTCTTGTGATTTATTCATATCTTTCCTTTAAAGAAAACAATAATGATAAGCTTCGTAATTCTATTATTGATATTGATTCTCATACTAATAATGTTGTATTAATATTTATGGAAGGATATATAATATATATTGTAAAATATTGATATGACAATTTTTTCCTATATATTCCCTGCATCACAACTACTATCCTTATAAAAAGCATTCTAAGAAAATCACTCAATATTATTCTTAGATTGGAAATCCATAAAAGCAACAAACCATCAAGATGTTACAAAGAAATGGTAATGCATTTTCTAGGGAATATATTGACATGAATAAAATTCATCATGACATTTTTACACACACCATGGGGACTTCACTCGGGGAGAAACACCATGCCATGTGCATTCATATTTGGGGATATATAATGAAAAAAATGACGTAATATATTGAGCATATAATATGGGGTAAAGGGTTTTTATATTGGGAGGTATAAAGGATGGAGCTGAAAGTTAATGAAAAAACATAAAGTGTATAAACAATGTTAATCAAAGAATGGATACCTATAACATTTAGTGAAATTAGGGGTTTTTTAAGTTTGGATGGTGTATTCGGTTCATATTGGTAGGGGGTTAAATAATGCGAGTTTTATAGCGTATTCAAATTAAGGGTATTGTTTAGCATGCAAGAATGCAAGTGATATGTTAGATGTTAATTGAGTGAAGCCCCCATGACACATACACACACATAACGGAAAATTTATGACCATTTGAAAATCCCAATGCTAAATGAACTGTACAATGTGTGAGATAGTGAACAAAGAGTGGAAAAAGATACCAAACATAAATTTAATTTATCTAATATCTAATAGTCAATCGATACTGCCCCATGTCATAGATCCCAAAAAAAATTGGGAATGACAAGTTTTTGTAAACTACAAAGTGCTAATATGCCACCTCCAAAGACCATTTTACTGTACATTTTATTGGCTAATTCTTGGATACCTTAGCAAGGAATATGTATTTTTATTTCATCAATGACTTTAGTGTATATAAACAAAGTGAAATTAGCAAGAGAGGATCTATAAAAGACCACTTTTAGCTACCCATGGGAAATCATGGCTTATCTAGTCTTTTAATATGGATTTTTTAATGCAATTGCCACATCTTAGTGGGATGTATTACCCTTACATTAGCTTAGATACCCAATTTTTTTTTACAAGGGACCACATCATTTATAAGACCAAACATGTGTAATATATTTTCCCTAGAAGCCATGTGGGATTGATCTAAAAATGTGGCACTTAGGCTTCTTGTCTAATTTCCAAGAACCTCTCCCACTTCCAAAGCTTAAATTTTCCCAAGTCTTAATGATTAACCAATGAGGAATTTAATATGTGCTTGAAAATATGGGTGTAGGATTGTATTGATTTTTAACTAATTATATGCTTTAAAATTTACTGTTTGTTCTGATATGTAAATGTGCTCACACTGATGTATACCTACATGTAACAGTAAATAAAACAGCAATAAAAAATCACACAGAAACAACAATTTAATTAGGATTTCACCAACAACTATTGGGCTACATCTCTGTGAGCTCTAGTCAACTCAACTAGGCTCTTTGGGATTATGGTATAAGTCATTTTTACAAGCTCTTGGCTCAACTCCTGTTGTTTTACACAGAAACAGTGGGATGAGACACCATGTTATCCCCTGGGTCTTGAAGCTCTGGATATTGGCTCTGGCCCTTGGCTCTAGATCTTGGCTCTTGGTGTTGGCTCTTGGCTCTAACTCTAGCTCTTTGGCTCTGGCTCTGGCTCTTGCTCGTCGGCTCTGGCTCTTGCTCGTCGGATTTGGCTCCTTTCTACTCTCTATCAATTTACAGCCCTCTTGGATTTTCACTTGACTTCCAAGTGAGTCCCTTGGCTGCTCTTTTTTGCTTCTGTTTTGCCTCCTTCACCTTAGCTTCCTACTTTGGCTTCACTTTCAGAAACAAAACCCAAACAATCAACAACAACCCCAAAAACCAACAACAACCCCCACTGTTCCTGACACTCATGGCTTTTAAGCCAAATTGGCGCCACCTGTTCATTTTCCCTTTCACGCTCTCTATCTTCCAGCCTCTGTCCACTCAAATCCCCTCCCTGAGCGTTAACAATGATTGTTAAATGCCCTCAGGGATGGCAGCCACCTGTGCTATAATAGAAGAGTGCATCGACGCTTGAAATCCCAAATTTTGGCATTCTTAGCCTACACAGGAAAATACACTAAACATGGGAAAAATTCGCAGAGAACACTGTTCAACAGACTTCAGGTCTTCATAATTATGTGCTATATCCCTATTAGGTTCGCCTAAAATCGCTATTTCAAGTCGCTTCGACCCTATTCCAAGGTTTCCCTTCGTATTTTAAAAATACATTAAAAACATTGAAAATATCGCAAATCATACTTGAAATCATATTTAACAGTATTAATAAACCCTTTCGCGATTGTAATATTGCATCGACACCTTTTATTTGTAATTCATTTAATAAACAAAATCTACAAAATACACAGAAATCTATCATTTGACGAATCTCAAATCATATCAAATAACATTTATATTTGTTATCGGGTCCGGTTGACTGCATCACATATATATCTGTGTGTATGACCACTCCTCTGTGTAACCTTGATTGCAATATCGCGATGCGATTGATCGCAATCGCATATCGCTCATGCCCCGGGCTCGTGTAGCACTCTATTGTGGTTTTTGATTGTGATATCGCTCCGTTGCAACCATTGATTGTGATGTCACGATCATAATAATCATATATTATGCTCCCATATCCTCTAATAACCATCGCTGATTGCATTGCTGATCGGATTGGGACCGTTGATCAGCCAGATTTGACGGCTCCTATTAACTATCCCTTTGACCTCTGGTGCGCTTGATCGCTAATTTCTCATGTTTTTAAGGCCCGATAGTGTTATCGGCCTTTTCCAAAACTTCTCCTCTTGCGATGGTTTTGACCTTTTAGGAGATTTTAAAGACTTAGAGGGTTTTTAGGATCCATTTTTAGGGGATTTTTCTCCTTTTTCCAAAGGATAGAGGTAACTTCATTTTATGATAACTTTTGAATCCTAAGTCAGTTTTTTCCCATTCAAGTTGCAGTAGATTTAGAATGAGATGATCTCTACAATGGGGCTAGTTCCAGGAACTTCCTTGGAATTTCATTTTCCTCAATGATGAACACTTAGACTTAGGAGTCCATCCAAAATCCATTTTGGGTCACGCCTTCCCACTAAAAGAACTTTTGGTCTCCAAAAGACTGATATAATGATATGAATAGTAAATGAGAGTGACTCCCCCTTTTCTTTCAGCCTCCGTACACTTGCCTTTGCATAGTGCCTCTAAACCAATAGTTTCTAACCACTTCCCTTCTTAGATGAGTTGGTCTTCTTGGGAAGAACTGTCTTCCTCCTTGTCATCCTGGAGAACTCCTGCTATTTGACGAGATGTTCAAAACAAGGAAAACATCAACATCCATGTGTCCATGCACATCATGCTCATGCATGCATTTCATCCTTCAACTTTCACTTAAGCACACTCTACTTTCAAAGCCAAAATGAATTATAATGTTGCAGCAACAAAGTGAGTCTCCCACTCAATCTTTTCCACTCACCATCTTGGTGGAAACCTACAACTTGCATCTCATCAACAAGAAATGAAAATAGATGCATCAACAGAAATGCAATCCTTAATTGGTAAAGAACTCTAACCATTTCTTACCAATCCATTTCAAAGGACTTGCCTTTGTCTGCACATCAGCATCAACATGTGAATCGTTTTGAAGCACATCATTCATGCAAACTTCCTTCCCATTTCTGCCATCTTCTCTTTCCACTTTCTTCAGCTTTGGTGGAAGCATTGTTGGATTCAGAGTCCAACATTTTGGTAGCAAGATGTCCTTGCTTATGGCAGTAAGTGCACTGCATGTGAATCCTCTTGATAGCATGATTTGCCTTGTCCAATGAACGTTTGGCTGCTTGCTTCTTTTCCTTCAAAAGTTTCCTATATGTGGCCATTCTCTTGCAACATCTAGAAACATGATAGCCATCCAAACCACAAAAGGAACATGCAACTCTTTTCCCATGATTATGTGGAAATCTACCATGCTTTACAAAATCAAAAGGAATATGATTAGAACTAGATTTGTACCTGCCTCTTTCACCTTTATTGCCTTCATGAGGAGGTGAAGCAAATGAAGAAGTAGCTCCCATTGGAACACCATCAATCTCTTCCAGGTATTAGAGTTTCCACAACTCTTTGGTTCAAGTATGTGATTCTGAACACCTGCATCCTGCAAATGATGTTTCAAGCCATTTCATTCTTCTTGAATACAATCTTCACACTCTTGGGGTAGAGGACATGAAACAAAACTCCTTTTTGGGACTGTTTCAATGGCCTTCATGGTAGCTTTGGAACTCTCTCCATAAGACTGTCCATAGCCAAGACCCAAATACTTAGGCCTTTCCTCAACAATTATTGGTTCAACAAGATCTTGTTCATGCTTATCCAAGACTTTTCCTTCATACCTCATCTTGGAAATTAGCTTGGAACCTATGCCTCTAGTATGTTTTTCAAAAGAACTAATGTAAGCATTCATAAAAGAACTTGAAGACAAATTGGAATGGTTTACCTCTTCTTCAAGTTGATACTTGACCAGGGCTTCTTAGGCAACGAAGAGCTGTGACTCCAACTCATGCATCCTCTTCAAGTTCATATTTGCAATATGAAATTGCCTCTCCATTTCCTACAATTTGTCAGAAAGCATCTGCTTCTCTTCCTTCATGGAATTCAACTGCTCCCAAAGTATGCTGCTCTTTTTTCCATCCTCCTACATTTCTCTCACCTTGTCCATCATGATGAACAATTCCTGCTTCAAGTCTCCATCAAAGAGTCTTGTGATGAAGAAGGGAGAATTCAAGGATACACTTGAAGAAGTTTTCATTATGCCAATGAACAAAGAACTTCAAACAAGATTAATAAATAGCTTATTTCAACAACCTTTTGCAACAAACCTCTTGTGCTTTAAGGACTGCCTTGAGGTCCTTGGGATATAAGAATGCTTTCAACCCTTGTTCTTATTTGTCTTTCCTGGACTTAGCTAGCAACAACTTTCGCTTTACCTCTACAAACTCAGAAAATAGTCAATCTATGAAACAAGCATACAATCAGCCTCTTTCTGTTCAAACACCTTTCAGACAAACAGTCTTAGCTTTGTCAATCAAGCATTCTAATATAACCTTCTTAAAGGTGTGGTTAGCCAAAGATAATCGCTGATACCACCTGATCTAAAAATGGGGCACTTATGCTTCTTGTCTAAGTCCCAAGGACCTCTCCCACTTCCAAAGCTTAAATTTTCCCAAGTTTCAATGATTAATTAAATCTATGCTTGAAAATATGAGTGTAGGCTTGTATTGATTTGTAACTAATTATATGCTTTAAAATCTACTTTTTGTGCTGATATGTAAATGTGCTCACACTAATGCATAAATACATGTAATATTAAATAAATCAGCAATAAACAATCACATAGAAACAATAATTTAATTAGGAGTTCACCCACAACTCTTGGGCTACATCTCCGTGAGCTCTAGTCAACTCAACTAGGCTCTCTGGGATTATGGTATAAGTCCTTTCTATAATCTCTTGGCTCAGCTCCTACTGTTTTACATAGAAATAGTGGGATCAGAAACCATGTTATCCCATGGCTCTTGAAGCTCTGGCTCTTGGCTCTTCATACTGGCTCTTGGCTCTGAATTTGGCTCTTCGGCTCTGGCTCTTACTCATCGGCTCTGGGTCCTTTCTGCTCTCTATCAGTTTACAAACCTCATGGCTTTTCACTTGACTTCCAAGTGACTTCGTTGGCTACTTTTTTTTTGCTTCTTTGTTGCCTCCTTCACCTTACCTTCCTACTTTGGCTTCACTTTCTACAAAAAAACCCCAACAATTAACAACAACCCCCGTTGTTCCTAACACTCATGGCTTTCAAGCCAAATCGATGCTACCTATTCATTTTCCCTTTCGGGCTCTTTGTCTTCTAGCCTTTGTCTGCTCAAATCCCCTCTCTGACTATTAGAAATCATTGTTAAATGCCCTTAGGGATGATCGCCACGTATTATGTAACGGAAGAGTGCATTAGCACTTGAAATCCAAAATTTTGGCATTCTCAGCCTACACAGGAAAATACGCTAAACACGGGAAAACTTCATAGAGAACATTGTTCACTGGACTTGAAATCTTCATAATTGCGCACTATATCCCTATCGGGTCTGCCTGAAATCGCTATCTCAAGTCACCTCGGCCATGTTCCAAGGTTTACCTTCGTATTTTAAAAATACATTAAAAACATTAAAAATCCCACTTATTGGACTTGAAATCATATGTAACAGTGTTAATAAACTCTTTCGGCTCTATAATATCACATCATCACCTTTTCTCTATAATTTGTTTAATAAATGAAATACACAAAATACATAGAAATCTGTCGTTCGACAGATCTCAAATCATATCAAATAACATTTATATTTGTTATTGGGTTCAGCTGATTGCATTAGATATATGTGTGTGTGTGTGTGTGTGTGGTCGCTTCTCTGTGTAACTCCGATTGTGGTATCATGATGCGATTGATTGCAATTGCATATTGCTCATGCCCTGGGCCGGCATAGCACTTTATTATGGCTTCCGATTGCTATATCACTCCATTGTAATCGCCGATTGCGATGTTACGATTGCAATAATCATATATTATGCTTTGATATCCTCCGATAGCCACTGCTAGTTGCTATTGCTGATCAGATCTGGACCATAGATCAGCCAGATCCGATGGCTCCTGTTCACTATCCCTTTGACCTCCAATGGGCTCGATTTTCACTGTTTTCTCATGTTTTTAAGGTCTGATAGTGTTATCCGCCTTTTCCAAATCTTCTCCTTTTGCGATGGTTTAGACCTTTTAGGAGATTTTAAGGACTTAGAGGGTTTTTAGGATGCCTTTTTAGGGGATTTTGCTTGTTTTTCCAAAGGATAGAAGCAACTTCATTTTATGATAACTTTTTCATCCTAAGTTAGTTTTTGCCCATTCAAGTTGCAGTAGATTCAGAATGAGACGATCTCTGCAATGGGGCTAGTTCCAGGAACTTCCTCGGACTTCCATTTTCCTCAGTGAGGAACACTTAGACTTAGGAGTCTATCCAAAATCCATTTTGGATCAGGGATGAAGTGTAAATGCCTATCCTAGTTCCTCATAAGTGGAAAATCATGATTCATCTTCATAGTTTCATCCTCATGGTGCTTAGTTTTATGGATTTCCTAGCTACCCCATTGTGAGTGGTAATTCCCTACCTTGATATCACTTTTATGTCGTAGGTTGGTATTCAAACATCATAGAGGAAAATATATTATGAAAAATGGCTGAAAATAACACTTGTTGTATTGCCCCTATTAAGCTGATCACACTATGTAAGGATTAAAAGGCCCATCTTACTATTGTACTAGAACATATATCCTTACTTCACGCATCGACCATTTATATTATCTATGACATTTCTTTATCCATGGCCATAATTCTTCATATTAGTCTCATAATTGACAATAATTTCACACTCCACGAGGAAATGTTTGACATTATCCAGCGAAAGTAAAGCTCATATTATGTATTTCAACTCATTTCAAGCCAATTTTAAGGGAAACATTTCACACTCAATTAATATCATCCCTCCTCCTATCTTTGAAATCATTTTATTTTCGAGGGGTTTAGTGACCCATTTTCAGACTTGCAAAGCCATTCCCATGCTGCATGGAAGTTCCTTGACTTTTGGTATGGGAATGACCTTTTATTTTGGGTATATTGTGAAATTTATATTAAAATTATTTGTGGTTTTATTGAATTTTATTTGAACCTTCTTCTCCCTTTGGAGAATTTTATCACCTCCCTTATGATGGTTTCAATAACTACAAAACTAATTATTTTTTAATGGCCTAGTCTCTAAGCCTTTATGGATCGCAACTCAAATCTTGTTAAATTTTGATATTTGCTTCTAGGGAAAGAAACAAGGACAGAAGTTGATATATATTCAATAAATTCAAACCTTTCTCTCCTCTAAAATTGTCATGAATTGTTAAAATCCTCTGGGTTATTCTACATATTTTTGAAAGGAAATTAAGTGTTGATTCAAGGCTACTATAAGGAAGTCAATATTGATCCATTTGAATGGAAGCTTTGTGTTATGAAACTAGCTCACAAAACAATAGAAAATATAGATCAACGACTTAGAAATCAGCCTCTTCAAGGGGGCCACCTCCTTTACACTATACAAATGGACAATTCTTGGATGATACAAATGATAAACCTCCTTTCTATATATAGGATTATAAGCGGTCACAATATAACCAAAGCTAACCTAACAATAATAATATAAGGGCACAAACATAACAATAGTGGGCTTCTATGGGGCACAATAATAACAATATGGGGACAATAGGGGAAAAACAATAAAAATAGTGGATACAGTGACAATAGTAATGGTGGAATCACCAGTGTTATAGGGACCTAACATGCCCCTCTCCTTCGAAATAGTGTTGTCTTCAACTTGAGTAGTTTTGAATGCTTCTGTATAAAATTCTCATCATCCCATGTGGAACCTTCAATGGGTAAGTTCTTCCACTTGATGAGATACTCTGAAATTGAATGATTTCATAGATATTGAGTTCTTGTTTCTTTGACTGCTTCAGGTTCCAATATGATTTCTCCTTCCTCATCAAGTTCTAGAAATATTGTTTGAACTAGGAGATTGTCACCTATAACCTGATTTAAGCATGACACATGGAAAACTGGGTGCACTCGGGAAGATGTAGGAAGCTCCAATTTGTATGCCATAGTACCAATCTTTTGCAACACATTGTATGAACCAATATACTTTGATGATAATTTATTATCCTTCGTAGCTTGCTTGAGGGACATTTTCTTATATGGTTGTAGATGTAGGAATACCCAATCACCTACATCAAAACTTATTTCATTGCAATGTTGATGTGTCTGTTGTTTCGTTCTATTCTGCACAAAGGTGACGTTATCCTTTAAGAGTTAGAGAACTTGTTTTTGATGCTCAATCTGATCTTCCACTGCTTGAACATGAGAATTTTCTCTTAAATATGATGTGATGGATGGTAGATGACATCCATAAAGTGCCATAAATGGGGTCATTTTTGTTGTAGTATGGAAGGAAGTGTTATACCAGCATTCAGCCAGAGGCAACCATTTGACCCATCGTGTATGTTTATCAGATACAAAGCAATGAAGATATCCTTCCAAACATCTATTTACTATCTCAGTTTTCCCATCATATTGAGGATGATTAGATGAGCTATGAGCTAACTGAGTACCAAGACAAGAAAATAATTATGTCCAAAAATTTCTAGTGCAAATGGGATCTCTATCACTTACAATAATCTTTGGGTTTCCATGTAGCTTTTGAATTGTTTCCATAAATGCATTAGAAAGTGTACTCACTTTAAATGGATGAGATAATGCACAAAAGTGTGCATACTTGGTAAGTATGCCAACTACCACGATGATAACATGTTTTCCTTCAAACTTGGGTAAACCTGTGATAAAATCCAATGAAACCTCCTCCCAACGTTAGCTTGGAATGGATAATGGTTGTAATAAACGTGGGGTATTATTTGTTTCCACATTATTTTGTTAGCAAACCAAACATTCCACCACAAACTTTTGAATATCCGATTTAAGGACAATCCAAAAAAATCCTTCTTAACCCTGTGGTAAGATTTTAGAAATCTTGAGTGCCCTCCTAAGGGAGAGGTCTGCAATTCCCTAAGAATATTTTGTTTGAGTTGGGAATCCTTACATAGGTATAACCGATCTTTGTACCATAACAAATCTTTTGTTTTTCCAAATAGATGTATCCCTCATCAAGTGGAAACTAAGAACAAATAATCCAACTTGATGCATGTACCCTTCCAAAACTCTTGAGGATCAAGGATAATAATTTATTATGTATTGTGAGTGATATTTGCATGTTTTATGGTATTTTCAATAGTTATAATTCATATACAAAAAGTTATCATTTGTTTCAACTAACCTTTAACCTTCATCATACTTCGTGTTTGTTAGGAAAGGCATTGGTAACTCCATGAATGTTGATTTTCCATCAGGAAAGATCACTAATATATACATTGGAGAGGGAGGCTCTTGGAATTCGTATTCCAATGTCTCTTCACCTTCTCATTTTAGTATTTATGATATTTACAATATTTACAATGTTTTACCAATCCCTAAGGATTATGTGTCAAAAACGCCCCCACCCCCCCCCCCTTTAATATTACAGGAATGTTGGCGAGTCCATGCATCATTATGAATCTTTGAAAAAAAATCTTCCATGAGTTTTGGTGAAGACGTCTACAATATGCTTGTTTGTGGAACAATGGAATAGGTGAATGGTCTTGGCCTCAACATGATGTCGAATAAAATGATACTTTGTATTGACATGGTTAGTTCAATCATGAAAATTTTGGTTCTCGACAAAATTTATTCTAGAATTATTTTCAATCAAAAGAGGAGTAGAATGTTCTTGTTTCTCTTGAAAACATTCAAGAAATTTCCTGAGCCACACAATTTCCCTTATTTCTTCTGTAGTTGCTCCATATTTTTCCTTAATTGTGGAATCGTTTGGAACTGACTATTTTTGTGACCTCTAGGAGGAAACTTGTTATCGAAGACTCATAACATAACCTGAAGTAGATAATCCATTTTCATTATCTCCATAAAAATATGAATTATAGTATCGAATAAATTTGAAGTCATTCTAATGTGTATACTTGAATCCAATGTCTTTTGTTCTCCTCAAGTAGCTTAGAACCATTTTTACAGCAGGCCAATGACACTCACAACACCTTTGAATATACCTAGAGAGGATTCCAACAACAAATGAAATATTTGGTTTGTAGTAATTAGGTAGTTAAGACTTCCTACAAAATTTCTATACTTTGTTGCATCCTCAAATTCATTTCCTTCTATGGATGTGAGCAATTTTTTTTTTTTCCATTGGAGTGGTCAAAGGATTACACTCAAATACTCCAAACTTGTTCAACAAATACCTAATGTACTTATTTTTAGAGATGAATATAAACTTCTGATGTTGGGTTACTTCAATACCTAGATAGTAGTGAACATATCCCAAATCTATCATCTCGAAACCTTCCCTCAATTCATTATTTATGGATGTGTTGTAGCAAACAACAACCCCTCCCATAGATTTTTAGATTATAATAATAATGGGGACCCTTTTTTTCTATAATTTTTAACTATCCCTTAAATAATGTTTTTGGGTTTTAATTAAGCATTCAAATAATAAAATGTGTATTTTTAAAGAACCACCACAACCTCAACCAATATTATTAAATTATTTCGAAAATCACACTTTCCTTTCATCTCTTCACAAAAGGCACCATGGTACCTAGAAGCCCATAGCTCCCTAAATTCATATTCCAAAAAACTTATGGGCATGTAGGTCTACAATCTCCATGTCATTACAATGTTCAAACCATGCACATAAAATATTTGGCCCCACTCTCACTTATATAATATTGTGTGCTATTTTATGAGTCTTGGCCCTACTTTGCTTGAATAGCCTGCTTACCTGGAATCTTGTAACATTTTTTCAAATTCAATTACTAATATCTTTCGAGCATTCAGGCATCTAGGAACTCCTCTCTCCTCTATATGCATCCCATGTCCCTATACGCAAAACATTATTGTGATCATCTATGGGGTCTCCTCCTCCTAGGGTGTTATGCCACTCTCACTCCTCTACTACCCAAAAGCCTGAAAGCCTGGTTAATTTATAAATTCAAACTCCAAATTTCTCCTTGGCACTCTAGGGCTTTGACATGGTGTTCTTCATGTGGCCTCTTGCGCATCGATTTTCCAATCAATCGAACACTCTCATTATGGTTATTCACTCGCATATTTATGGTGGAAAATTAGTTAATTTAAGGGGTTAAACCGTTAGTCTACAATTCATTTATAATATTTCCAATATTTAGTCTCCTCTACTAATTTCCTCTACTTTTTATAGGCGAGCTCTGATGCTTCTTGACTAGATGAAATGAAGAAGGAAAATTTTAAAAATAAGGGGCCCCTGCACAACAACCTGCCAACCCATACAAATAGATGGTATATGAGAATTTTCCTAGTGCATGTATTTTCTCACACACAATTTGTATTAGAAATTCAGGGAGTTCTTCAAGGTTGAATATCTAAAAATAATTTTATGATGAAGAGCTTCGAGTTACAATGAGGGTAGTGATAGTGGACGATAAAACACCTATGTCAGAGGCAACCCCTCAAGATGCCACAAATTCCTTCTTGCAAAGAATTTGCATGAGGCCCAAAGTAATGCCGTCTAATGATATTGTCAGTTGTGTACTTGAGATTGTAATGATAATCGAGAAAAAATTTCATATGCAAAAGGGCACCATGATTGGAACATTCATGGAAAAATATCTTAAAGCTATGTATCATTTTCTTGAGCCGCAATTCACTTTTGCCAAACAATACCTGTAAGAATTTATCAAAAAGTATGGAGAAGCTCTTCATTCCATAAGGTATTAGAGGAAATACCCAAATAAAAACAAATATGAGGAGGACAGTAAGCATTTTATAGCCTCACTTGATACTTCTTTTAGTCAAGTTCCCACCATGTTGTATGTAATATATTCTTATCCCAATGTTTCTTAGTTTCCTAATACTTGGGTATCTCCATTTTATGGGGTGCCCGAGCACTACATATTTGATCAGGTCACCATATTGTGTAATAATATTTCCAAACACATTCTAGCTCTATGCACTTCTTGAAGTTTTTCTGAAAACATTATTCCCGCATTTTATATGTTTGCATATGTTATGGACTATCTTTTATTTTCTTTGGGTTTTCTAGCCATGGGATGGAAATTGACCCCTTCCGATCCTCTCCCAATTCAAATTTATCATAGTGTTCTTTGGGAATCCAATTATCTTGGCCATTTTTATGAAATATGCCACTGAGTCATTATTCCTATTTATGAAATAGTCTTTGAAGCCGAGCCTCCAAAAATTTCCCTCGAATCCATGGATAACCTTAAGAAAATCAAGAACTAGTTTGGTGAGGAAAGTTTTAAGTATATCATATTTTGGGGAATCTATATTGTGCCTCGATGTCCTACTTGGCCTCTGCATTCCCAATAAATTACTATGTAGAGAATTGGGTTACCATACGGTAGCTCATGGAACAACTAAAGCACCGAAAGACTCCAATATAATGGTTTCACCTTATTTTCCTCTCCCTTTTGGAATTATTTCTATAAGCAATTATGGTGATGCAGAAAAAGAGATAACACCCATAGAGGCATTAAAATTGGGCAACATCCCTATTATGACATATGACCCTCAAATAGTAGCTCGATAAATTTCTACGACCTATGGCACTTGAGAGTTTCATCATGAAGAATATAATTTTGATGATTTGTTTGTTGAAGCCTCCTCATACAACAGAGTATTAAATAAATTTAATGAGAAATTATTAGTGAAATAGTGGGACAAATTCTTGGATTTCAGAAATGAAAGGTTGTCTCTTTTACTTATGAATTTCTTGTAGATACCTTTAGAAAAATGTACCTCTCTAAAATAAAAGGTAGTTCCCACTCATTAGTAGCACTTAAGGATAACCAATTCTTAAAATTATGAAGGAAAGGGTCATACAAAAGACTCAAAATTAGAAAAGGTATGGAAATAATTCAAACAAATCCTTAAACAACAAAGCAAGGAGCACAAGAAAATATGAACACAAAAAATAGTATTCCTCTAAATAGAAAGATCCATCTAATAATCCCAACACTATGCAAAATACTATGTCAGATGAACGGTACATGTAATGACACCAGGATACTCATCCTAATGTGGAAATCATCCCATCCAATCCTACCTCTGAGATCTTCCTCAACATTGAGGAGATTCCTGCTATGGATGTTTTTTATAACTCAATGCATAAAGCTATAGTCAAAAGGGGCTGAAATAATAGGAATTTAAATGAATCCCAAGCATTGGTTTTAAGAAATGTTCCTCTTACTAATTCTCTTAAAGTTTTTTAGAAAGGATCCTCTACTACCCTATTCATGAACTTGATAAATTGAGCCTATTTATGGGTGCATATGCCTCTACAACTATGGACAAATCAATAGAGGTACAAGAACCGATGAAGGAAAAGAATGAAAATATAGCCACCATGGAAAAAGAATACGTAAAATAAAAGGCAAAATTTAAAGCACAATGGAAAGCATAATTAAATCAAAAGGGTATTACATTAACAAAATTGCAAATATGGTTGAATGTACTCCAAATACAACATGTTAAAGAGATGAATTTTAAGGAGGCACAATTGACATACTTACAATAGAAGTTAGAATGTATGTAGGCCAAAACCCCTCATTTAGAAAATTTCAAACAAGAGACCTATGAGCTTAATTCTCATCTCTAGAAACAACAACAACTTTTATGTGATATTCTGAGTTTGATTCAAGTACAGTGTGGTTGGAAGATGCATTAACTAATGAGCTATTTGAAATGGATACCTACTATGACGATACCAAATGAGATTTGAAAAAATTGCTAAAATGGTAGAAAAACACTAAGGGAAGGGAATATTGTTTTCCCAAAATTGATGCAATGAAAACAATTATTGTTTTCATGATCTAATAATGAGATCTAAGACAATTAATAAGGTATTGCAGACTCATGTGCATGGATGTGCCTATGTTATTTTGTGTAATGGATTGATCAAATTGTGAAATACATAGGCCTTGAAGCGGTTACAGACTATAATATACAAACACATAAAAACACAGCAAATTTAATAAGGAGTTCACCCAATACTCCTGGGCTACATCTTCTAGTCTAGCCTTTAGTGGTGGCCTCTCTATTAAGTCTTCAAACATAGTTTTTACAATAGTGAGCTCAGTTTGAGTCTCACACACAACACATGCAATTACAAGAGCCTCACTTGAATCTCTCAAGCTTCCTCTGAGTACACAAACTCCCTCACAGCTCTCAATCTTTGTCCTCACCCTTTCTTGTATTGCTTGCAACACTACTTGTCTATTTTCTCTTTGTCTGTGGCTTTTAAAGCCATTCTGGGATTCCTATTCATTTCATCTCCTCATCCTTTAGTATCCCAGGCATCTGTCCACTCGAACCCCTATTACAACATTTCTCAAGGATGGCATAATGCCTGAAGGGGAGGTGGCCATTGATTCTGCAACGTAAGATTGCCTGGGTCCTTTGAAATCTGTTGGATTCCCAAACACGACCATTCTTTATCAACACAAAGAAATATGCATAAAATAGGGAAATTTCGTCAAAAACATGATATGTTAGACTTCAAAATTCCTTTAATACACATCATTCCCCTATCGGGACTACCCATAGGTTGTTATCGCATATCAGAGGGCCGGTTCCTTTGTATTTTGGAAAAATATGTCAAACTACGAAAATGCACTAAAACATTGTAAATCCTGCATTTCAGACTTGACATACTGTTCAATATTGTTAATAGACCCTTTTGGGTCTATGACATTGCATTTGTGCCTTTTCCTTAGCTTTCTGTATATTCAACGAAATGTGATTTACAAAGGAAAAATCAGTTTTCTAGACTTCAAAATATATGCAATGCCACCTATTTTATTATCGAGTCCATAATATCACTGCCATCATTATCATTGGCCCTGCTCGATGTTCTGACACAATGTCACATATTGCACTTGACCCCCACTAATTGTAATTGCTCCACTTCATCTGCCAATTGCGATAGCGCACGTTACCATGGGCTGCCGATCTGTGCGCTTAATCGACGGTCCTCGTTGATCCACGTTGATTGCAATCACAGCTGTCATGTGGATTCCACTGATAAGTGTTGATGGCCCCTGTTGATAGCGATTCGCCGATCGGATCTCGACCATTGATCGGGCAGATCTGACGACTCTAGTTCAACGTTGCCTTAAATCCACTGATACTTTGTTTTCTCTATTTTCACGAGGTTTGGGCCTTTTGATAGTGTTTCTCCGCCTTGCTAAGGGTGTACCTTTTGCAATAAATTCAATCTTTCAAAGGATTTTTGGCATTGGCATTATTTTTAAAGGGTTTATGAAGACTTAGAGAGTTCTCTTAGATCCATTTGGATCACACCTTCCCACTGAAAAAGGCTTTTGGATCACCAAAAGTTGGGTTTCAAGCATCACTTAAGTGAGGATACAGATGCCTCACTTTCCCAATCTCTATCCATTTGCCATTGCTGGGTTTTAAACCTTTGGGGTCCAATTCTAAGGTACTCCACATCCCCCTTTGGGTCCAATTCTAAGTTACTCCATGTCCCCTCTGCACATTGTCCTCACTTTCCTATCTATAATTATATCTTGCTATAGCTCATTGAGGTATTTAGGCAACATATCATCAATGGAAAGAAATCTTCAATTAAAGAAGGTTCAAATGGTCTTAAATTTTCTGCATTTACTACTGAATAGATGTGCATGTATGTTGGCAGATCAAGGTAGAAAGCATTCTCACCAATTTTCTCAAGTACCTTAAAAGGCTCATACCTTATTGGCTTCAGTTTCTTTCCTTCACCTTGCATTCTATCCTTGCTAATATACAACCAAACTTGATCGCCAACTTGGAAGTTGTGCTCCACCTAGTGTTTATCATGCCTTGCCTTGTATTTGGCTTGGCTCTTTTCTAGTTGTTCCTGCACTGCCTGGTGAATTTCTTAGATCTATTCAATGAATCTAGTTGCTTTGTCCACATCACTATGTCCAACAACTACTATGTCCCCTTCAAAGAAAAAATCCAAGCGAGACCTTGGTATGAAACCAAAACAGGACTCAAAAGGAGATCTTTGTGTAGAATAATGTTTAGCATGGTTATAAGCATGTTGCACATAACATAAGTGTTCATCCCAAAGCTTGGGATGCTTGCTGCAATAACCCCTGAGCAACTGGATCACTGTCCTATTCACTACCTCTACTTGGTCATCTATCTGTGGATGAAAGGTTGTGCTTTTCTTCAGTTTTGTGTCCATTAATTCCCACAGACTTAACCAAAACTTCCCAACCAATCGGGAGTCTCGATCAGATACTATGGAAGTGGGTAACCCAAAATGCACCCAGACATGCTGAAAGAACAATTTCGCTATTTTTTAAGCTATAATATGTTTATTACAAGGTATTAAAACACACATTTTGCTAAATCTTTCCACAATAACATATAAATAGTCATGTACCTTTCTAGATTTTGGCAATCCCCCAACAAAGTCCATGGAAACACTTTCCCAAGGGTGGGAAGGGACTGTAAATGGAGTGTACAAGCCTAGTTTTGTATTGCTAGGCTTGTTTTTAGCACACATGGTACACTCTCTTACATATCTAGACATTGTTTCATTAATATTTGGCTAATAGCAGTATCTTTGCAGCTGTGAAACTATTTTTCTTACACCAAAATGACTTGATATCAGGGAAGTATGTGTCTCCCTAATTATGTTAATTCTCTATGTTTGTGGAATGCATAGCTTTCCAAAATGATACAATAGTTGGTCCTTAATATAGTAATTCGATTCTTCTACCTTTTTTCCATTACTTAAAGCTGCATATACATCTTTAAAATCCATATCTTGAGCATATTGTTCAATGTAGCTTTCATGCATTACTCGGTTATGATTAAGTATAGTAGATGCATTTATGATTGGTATGGACAACATATCTACAACTTTATTGTGTATGCCCCTTTCATATCTCATGACTAAGTGAAACTTTTGTAGGAACCCACCCACCTATAGTGCCTTGATTGTTGCAATTTATTTTGTGAGTGCAATAACTAAAGCGGCTGATGATTAGTATGTATTATTTTTTCTTTGCCCATTAAGTAATGTTTCCACTTCTTCACACTCTGAACTAATGCATACAATTCTTTATCATATGTAGGATAATTAACTACTGCATAATTAAAAGTCTCAGAATGGTAGCATATGGGTTTACCATGTTGAATCAACACTACTCCCATGGCATAATCACTGGCATCTGTTTCGATCTCAAATGATTGTTGAAGATTTGGCAATGCTAGTACTGGTGTTGTACTATTTTTTTCTTTCAAGGTGTTGAAGGCTTTCTGCTGTTTGCCTCCCCACTGAAACACCTTGTTTAATCCTGTCAAAGCATGTAAGGGAGCTGCAATTAAGGAAAATTTAGCAATAAACTTCCTCCAATATTGTGATGCCCCTAGGAAGCTTCTAACTTCTATAGCAGACTTGGGTTTAGGCCAGTTTACAATGGCTGCAACCTTAAAGGGATTTATCTTCATTTCACCACCCCCTACAATATGACCCAAATAATTCAAAGATTTTTTACCAAACTCACACTTTGATAATTTAACATAAAGATTTTCCTTTTTAAACATATCTAGAGTGTACTTTACATGATTCAAATGTTCTTCCCATGTTTTACTGAATACAAGAATGTCATCTACATATACAATTACAAAATCATCAATAAAAGGCTTGAGTACATCATTCATTACTCTCATGAAAATGGCAAGAGCATTAGTTAAACCGAAAGGCATAACTAGACATCCATACAACCCTTTCTTTGTTTTGAAAGTAGTCTTCCATGCATCTTGCTCTACTACTCTGACCTGATGGTAACCGCTATGTAGGTCCAACTTGGAAAAGTAAACAACCTCTTTCAGCTGATCTAATAGATCATCAATTCAAGGAAGGGGATAACGATTCTTGATCATTATTTTATTCAATGCTTGGTAATCAATTCACATCCTCCACAGCCCATCCTTCTTTCTTACCAACACTATTGGGGATCTACATGGCGATGTGCTTGGTCTTATGAACCCTTTCTTGAGCATCTCCTATACCTGCTTCTTGATTTTTGCATTCTCTAAAGCATATAACCTATACATTCTGATGTTAGGCAATGGAGCATCTTGCTGCAAATTAATATCATGTACAATTTCCATTTTGGGTGGTAGACCTTTAGGTTCTTGAAATAAAATATCATATTCTGAAACAACTTTTTCTAAATCAGCTTCCTGTTTAGCATCACAACGTTCAAATACATTGGTTTTATCAGGTTTCTTTTCCTTTACAACCATCAGTAAAAATTGCTTGCATGAATTTACAATTCTTTTCATTTGCCCCTAGTTTATGAGAGTATAATTATTCTTGAGTTTGTGAGCTCTTACAGTATATTCTATTCCATCTTTAACAAGTTGATACTTATTTTTAGCTCTATAGAAAATGGCTTTTCTATCATACAGGTAAGGACTTCCTAAAATAATCCCACATATATCCAAGGGAATTACATCTAACTAAACCTCATCTACAAATATTGAACCAATGGCAAACCTAAGTTTACATTGTCTAGTCACTTGTAGCTTTGCTTTATCACATAACCAACCTAATGGATATGGTTTCTTGTGAGGTGTGGTTAGTAATCCCATCTTCTTTACGATTGCTTTCGAAATTAAGTTTACTTGTGAGCCACTATCAAATAAAGTATCAATCTTTTGATGCTTGGAAATAACTTTAATATGAAAAAGCTCATGCCTTCTTCTCTCATTTTCTTCACTATCAATAGTTTGGGCATAATTACTAGTAGATTCTTCAGAATTTTTATCTTCTATACCTATGGTTGTGATGGTTGTTTCATCACCTAAGTCTGACCCCAAATCTCTCTGAACAGCAGCAACAACCTTCTCCTTCTTGTCATCGAACTTATTGGGGGTTTCAACTCCGGATGCAAAAACCAACAATGTTCATCATCATGTCCATCCTTCTTGTAGTGAGTGCATGAAGGTTTAGCCTTTTGTACTAAATTTTCCTTCCTCTCTTTCCATTTATGCTTCCTCTTTTCCTTGTTCTTTCTTGCAATGGGTTTTGATGATCCCCCAATTTCTGGGTTCACATTCTTGCCTCTAACCTCTAGATGGGTAGCCTAAACAGATACCTCATCTATGCTAGTAGGGTTAAACATGAGAATGGTGTGTCTCAAATAACTATGTAGACCACCTATATACTTCAGCAAAGTTTCAGGTGAGTCTAAAGAAATTCCTAGAATCAAAGCTCTTTTCCCAAAATTTTTGGGTGTAGCTTTGTACACTTTGCCCTTTTAATTGGCAAAGAGTTTCCCAACTCATCATAGCTTACTGCATATAAGCTAGAGGATAGAATTGTTTTTTAATTAAGGAAACAAATTCACTCCAGACAAAAGGAATTTTACCATGCTTCTTCAAGTCAGCTTGTGTCCTGCCTTCCCACCATACCAAGGCAGTTGCTCCAAGGCATAGGCTGGCCAACTGGATTTTCCTGATGTCTAAATCATTTCTCTGCACCCTGCAATACACATCAATCTACCAAATCTAGTTATCTAGCTTTTCTGCATTTAACTTTCCATCATATAGTGTCAAATAAAATTTAACATCTAATTTAATCAATGATGTCTTCTTCTTTATTTTTTTAGGGCTATCAGGAGGTGTGGATAGAAGAGCCTTTTTTCCTTTCCCTTTTCCTTCAGAATGGCCATCTATAAGAGATTCTTCTGTTCCTTTGTCTTGTTTGGAAATTGAATAATCTTCACTTCGATATTTCTTAAATTCTTTATACATTTCTTCTACCATGGCTCTCATGGTTATGAAACTATCCACGAACTGAGAGTCTGATTCCAAGGGAATTTGTTTTGTCATTTTCCTCTTAGGAGACTCTACCAATTTCTAGGTTAGTTTCAACCAGTTATCCTTCTCCTAATTTAAGCCTTGACATAGTTAGCATTCTATAATAGTCCAGCATAAGCTTGTCTAACCTTAGCAACCTAAAGCTCTGATACCACTTGATTTTATAATGAGATCTAAGACAATTAATAAGGTATTACAGACTCATGTGCATGGATGTGCCTATGTTATTTTGTGTAATGGATTTATCAGATTGCAAAATTCATAGACTTTGAAGCAGTTAAAGACTATGATAGACAAACGCATAAGAACACAATAGATTTACTAAGGATTTCACCCAATACTCCTAGGCTACATATCTTGGTCTAGCCTTCAGTGGTGGCCTCTCTATTAAGTCTTCAAACAGAGATTTCACAATAGTGAGCTCAGTTTGAGTATCGCAAACAACAGATGCAATCACAAGAGCCTCACTTGAATCCCTTAAGCTTCCTCTAAGTACATAGACTCCCTCATAGCTCTCAATATCTATCCTCACTCTGTCTCACATTTGCATGCAACACTACCTATCTGTTGGCCCTCTCTCTGTGGTTTTGAAAGCCATTTTGGGTTGCCTGTTCATTTCATCTCCTTTTCATTCAATCTCCCAGGCCTCTCTCTTCTCTAATCCCTCTTACAACGATTCTCAAGGATGGCATAATGCCTGAAGGGTAGCTGGCCACCGATTCCGCAACGTAAGAGTGCCTGGGTACCTTGAAATCCATCAGATTCCCAAATGCAGTCGTTTTTTATCAAAGCAGAGAAATATGCATAAAGCAAGGAAATTCCACCAAAAACATGAAATGTTGGACTTCAAAAGTCCTTTAATACACTTCATTCCCCTATCGGGTTCGCCCAAAGGTCGCTATCGCATATCAGGAGGGCCCATTCCTTTGTATTTTGGAATAATACGTCAAACTATGAAAATGCACTAAAACACTGTAAAATCCTACATTCTAGGCCTAAAATACTATTCAATATTGTTAATAATCCCTTTCGAGTCCGTGACATCACATTGGCGCTTTTTCCTTAGCTTTTCATTTATTCAAAGAAATGTGATTTACAAAGGAAAACTCAGTTTTCCAGACTTCAAAATATATGCACTGTTGCCTATTTTATTATCAGGTCCATAATATCCCTGCCATCACTGTAATTGGCCCTTCTCCATGTCCTAACGTGATATTGCATATCACACATGACCCTTGTCGATTGTAATCGCTCCTCTGCATCTGCCGATTGCGATAGCGTGTGTTACCATGGGTCGTCAATCTGTGTGCTTGATCGACGGTCCTTGTTGATCCGCGCTGATTGTAATCGAAGTTGTCATGAGGATTCTACTGATAAGCGCTGATAGCCTCCACCGATAGTGATTTGCCGACTAGATCTAGACCGTTGATCGGCTAGATTCAACAGCTTTGGTTCAATGTTGCCTTAAAGCCGCCAATACTTTGTTTTCACTGTTTTCACAGGGTTTGCACCTTCCGATAGTGTTTCTTCACCTTTCTAAGGGTGTCTCTTTTGCGATAATTTCAATCTTTCAAAAGATTTTTGGCATTGGGCATGAATTTTTAAAGCGTTTATGAAGACTTAGAGAGTTCTCTCGGATCCATTTGGACCATTTCAAAAGTTGGAAATCTATAATTCGTTTGGTAAACAAATTGGTTAATGATGCACATGATTTTTCTAATTTTATAGTAGATTCCATTACAAACTCTTTACTTGAATCAAATTTTATATCTAGTTGTGCAGGTGACTTGTTCTGAGATGTAGATAAATTGCAAAGTTATTGGTTCCAAGAAAGGGATAATTTTGTTAAAATAATTTACCAGTTAACTAGGGTCAATCTTGATTTTAATTACCAATTCATAATCAAGGCTCACTGTCATTGGATGGTCCTGAGGGAACTTACCAGTACGTCCATTCAAATTTTTCCACCTCTCAAGGCATCTATTTTTAGATGTCAAGTGCACATCAAGCCTCGATCTCCTTTAGAGCTTTTACTGCTTCTAGAAATTCAAAGGGAATGGAAGCAAACTATTGACTCAACATCAATTGTTTCAAATTGTTGGAGCTATTTACTTTCTACATTATTTGTTATGTTTTAGTTGAACGTTCATAGGAGAATTTTTTTCACTCTCTTATTGTAAAGAAGGCTATAAATTTCTCTCTCTTCAACACATGGAAAGGGTTCTAATTTTTGGAGAAAAAGGAAAACTTTTGTTACACTTTTGTACTTGAGTTTTAATTTATAACATATTTGAACCATTCCAATTCGATCATGGGTATATCATTTATAGATCAAGTATTTCTATCAGTTTTGTTTATTGGGAATTATTTTAATTGCTTAAGACTTATTCATGCATATGTTCTTACCAATTTAAACACAATCACTATTGATGTGTCAGATCAATTCATTTTAAAATATAGTGAACAATGAAAGTGTTATTTCACATGTGTTGAGCTTAATATTAATTTGATTAACTATCTGATCAAATTAATTCTTTAATCGATGTTATGAACATTGGTTTATGAGAATATTTATTTTCATTAAATAATGTTATCTTTTTAACATGTATGCTTTAAAATACTTGGTTGAAGTAAGTATATTAGATTAGTTTTGATTTACATTAGAATTTATATTAGTTTTATCACCTACCACTACCACCCTATTCATTTCCATTGACACTTCAGTTTCTGGGTAACTCAACCCACAATACGAGTTAAAACCACCATTCCAAATGGAAAAGATTCTAATCTAGGGTTTTGACTAGGTGTATTCCCAACTGTTGATGCAATTAGTTTTGGCCGTCAACACTTTTTGGGCTAGAAGGAGGTCCATCAGACTGTGAATGGAGAAAATCTCACCTAATAAAAGGTGTACATGGGCATCATAATCTACTGTTATTTCAATCACGCCTTCATCAAGTACATCTTCTTCTAGGTCCATATCCTCTACTAGAATGGTAGATCAACCTTGGAATAACCCAAGAGCTCTACATATTTCTCCCAATTTTCATACTCTTCCAAAACATCCATAGAGATGGTTACCAAAGTACAACCTAGATGATGGACTCATAGTAGAAGAGCATCTTCACAATTTCATGTTGCCCATTAATCTCAATGGTGTCTCTTAGAAGGATTTCATTTGTAGGATTTCCCTTATAAATTTGAAGCATCAGTTGGGTCTTGGTATTTTCCTTTACCCTCAAGTTCAATAACTAACTGGGATACCTTCAAGGAACAATTCCTTAAGAAATTTGTAGAAGAAAAAATTTTCCCACCTTAATTAATGATTTATCCAATCTCAAAGTCAAACCTAAGGAAAAAATTAAATACTTTAACTCCATATTTAATAAAATTTTAAATAATATCCTAGGTACAACCAAACCGGGTGAAGAAGTATGATTTGATTGATACATAAGTGATCTTCCTTCCTCTATAGCCATGTTTATTGATAGAGCACATAAACAAACACTTGTTGTTAACATGAGAGAAGCCCTAGCTGTTGAAAAAAGAATTTTAGCATTATAAAAGAAAGCTTCTACAAAAGAAAGGAAGCCTACAAATAAAGCCACATTTAAGGATGAACCAAAGAAGAAAAGCACAAAGATCCATATGACATGGAAGGATTGCAAAATGTTTTCAAGACAATGTAAAACAAAATGGCTCAGTTAAAGAAACAAATAGCTAAAATTTCTTTTTCAAAACGATCATTTAGACCTTTTTGAAAGAATCAACAAGACGCACCTCCTTCTCAATCACCTACACAGATATTAATTGTTGATGAAGATGATGATGAAGAAGAAAATTAGGAAAATTCATTGAAGAAGAAATAGTTGAGGCACATGGACTCTTGGTTTATATTCTACCTACCTCCTATGAGGATGAGGAATAGGTTACTCCTATTACAACTAGAATTAAATGACCTCGAGATACACCATCAAAAGTCGCGAAGGCTGCAAACGATTCCTCAAATGAAAAACCTACGCCTAAGAAAACCTCAAATAAAACCACTGGTCCTTCATATAGTAATCATAAATCTTCTACTTTAACTTCACCTTCATCTAAAATTTCGATTGTATCTCATAATATTGAATATAATATTGTTGAAGAAATGAATAAAACTAAGGTGAATATACGAATCTATGAAGATAGTAAACTAAAACAACATCATAAATTGTTTCTTAATGCTTTGAATGCAGTTCCAACATCTTCATTGTCATAAACTACTAGAACAACTATGGATTGTAAGAGTAAAACTAAGCTTAAACCTCCTTCTACATCTTCAGACAAGGTTAATCCAACACATTCCATCCTCATTGGTGATAGGTCGAATTCACACACACCTCCTTCTCTCTTAACCTTTAAAATATTTAATATAATGTTCATAATTGTCTAGTTGATTACGGTGGTTTATTAAACATTGTGCCCTATTCAATTTCCTTAAAGTTAAATGTGAATCAATAGAAATATTCCACTCAAATAGTTCAACTAGATAGAACAAAGGTTATATTTTTAGGAGATATGAATGAGGTTTCGATTAGATTGCCACCATATCATAATGCTTTTCAAATCATTGAAATCCTCATTGTTGACATTCTAGAATTCTACGGTCTTATATCTAGTAGAGATAGATATGGAAATGGTTACTTTTCTATCAATTGGTCTCACCTCTAGCTACCCTCTAATGGAAAAGCAAATCAAATTAGGATTGAAAGAGCAAAACACATCAATTATACAATGATTGATCTTGATGAAGAAAATGAAACTGTCACCTTCATGAATAATATCCTGGGTAATTATTCTTTTGAATCCTTCTCTGGTAATTTTCTCTCCTATATCTCTCCACGTTCTCTTGAATTTCTTTCATCAAAAATTGAAAACTTTTCACAAATCGATTTGTCTTAATATGTAAATATTAAAGATTATTTTGTAGATAAATATGTAGATAGTTTATTTTGGGCCCTTTATTTGGATAGATTAGTCGAATGATGGTGAAAGAAGAGGTTGTATTCTAGTCAGTCCAAAAAACAAGAAAGTCATGCTTAGTTGTAGACTTCAGTGTGATTTCTCAAAAAACATGGCAGAAAATGAAGCATTTGTGTAAGGAATGCAAAAGGTAATTAGTCTAGATGTCAAGTTCTTGAAGGTCTTTGTTAATTCAGCGATAATCATCAAGTAGGTAAGAAACAACATTCATTATGTTTCTAACCATGTGAAACAATATAAGTCTTGAGTTCAAGACTTAACATATAACTTTTTTCCATTTAATATCTCTCCTATTCCCAAATTACAAAATGTGAGTGTTGACTTGTTGGCCAATGTTGCCTCTAAGTTGATTCCATCATAAGGCTTTAGTTATCATCACTTCTCAATTGAGTTTTCTTTTTATCCTTTTATTCCCATCAATATCACTAAATGGAGATTTTTTAATGATGATAATGGCATCATAATTTTGTTGACATTTGAAGGGACCTACAATGAGAAAATTGTAGATGAGGACATGCATGATAAGGAACTTAATAAACATTCTGGAGAAGATAGAATGCAAAATGCATTGCCTAAATCAATAGTTAAGTTGGTGGATCTCTATGACCTTAAAGATAGATTCAAATTCCCAACTCATTGTAAAACTCAGAGTTCTACTTTAATGTTTGAGGTTATTAACTTAGGTACTACAAAAGACCTCAAAACATTAACCTTGGACTAGGTCTCTCTCCAAATGAAGGATTTGGTTTAATTCATCTAATTATAACATATAAAATGTTGTTTCTTGGTGCTATGATGACATTAAGACATACCATGCTTCAATTATTCACCATACAATTCCCATGCTTCCAATGTTAAGCCAACCCAACAGAAACTGGAGAAAATTCATCCTAACCTAGAGTTTGAGATTAAAGATGAATTAAGTAAACTACTTAAGGAGAATATAATTTTTCCTATTATGCATTCCAAGTAGGTATCTAACCTAGTCAGAGTAAGGAAAAATAATGGTTATATTAGGATTTGTATATATTTTAGCAACTTAAATAGAGTATTTGAGAAGGAGAATTTCCATTTTCCTCGCATGGAACAAATTTTACAATCAGTAGTAGGAGACACATTTTATAGATGCCTGGATATAGAATTCATATGTATCATAAATAAATCAATGGTTATATACCTCGATGACATTATTATTTATTCTAAAAAGTGAGGTAATCATTTACAATACCTAAAACAAATCCTTGAAAGGTGTATAAAGTATGGCATTTCTCTAAACCCTAAAAAAACTTTCTTTTATTTGACTAAAGGTATACTATTAGGATTCATTGTTTCGAAAGAAGGTGTCACAATAGATCCTTATAAAATGAAAGCCATTACTAAAATTTATTTTCCTCGCAACATAAAATCAATGCAATCCTTTTTAGGATAGATCGGTTTTGTTAGGCGTTTTGTCTCTGATTTTTCTCGAATCATCATGCCATTCCAAAATATTATTAGGAAGAATGTAACTTATAAGTGGGATAGAACCAAGAAGAAATATTTTGAATCAATCAAGAAAGCTGTAAGATAGGCTCCCTCTTTGTCTTCTCCGGATTACTCAAAAGAATTTATTTAATATACTTTCACTTCTCATCATTAATATGCAATTGTATTAAAACAAAAGAAAGATAAATGAGAAGAAGTCGCTATTACCTTGAATAGCTCAAAATTATAGGGGGGAATTAAATAACTCAGAAGCTGAGAAAGAAGCCTTTGCATTCTTTAATCTATCAATCATTTCAGGCCCTTTCTACTTAAGTCTCATACAAAAGTGATCGTGTCATTTTCAATAGTAAGACAATTACTAATTTAGAAAGACCTCGAAGAAAAAAGAGAAAATTGGGTTACAACTCTACAAGAATATAAATTAGGAATCAAACCTACCAATAGCATGCGGGGGCAAGGATTGTGCACACTAGTTGTTGGATCTACTGATATCTCATCAAAATATATCTTAAGCGAACATAAAGAAGTACAAGAAGTAGGTGTTATCAACTCAAATTCTCAATATGAATACCTTATATTTTATTTAACCCATTGGTATGAACCTACTAAATTAGAACCTAAAAAGAAACAATTCATGAGATTAAAATCAAATAAATAACAACTTGTAAATGGAATCCTTTTTCAACAAAACTATGACCTTGTTTTGCTTATATATTTTAAGAAACTGAAGATGAAAAGGTCATATAGGAAATTCAAGATGGAACAACCAATGGAAAGTATGGAGGTGACACAACTACACATCAAATCCTTCATAATGGCTACTACTGGCCAACTTTATTTAAAGACACCCATCTCTATCTCAGAAATTGCAAAATCTATCAAACAACTTCAGGCAAAGAAATAAGGTTTTCCCTACCATTATAGTGAGTAAACATTGGAAAACCTTTTCAATAATAGGGACTCTACATAAGAGGTGAGATCATTTGTCATTCCTTAAACAAACATACGTATATTCTCACATCTATATATTATTTCACAAAATTGGTAGAGGTCGTCCTTTTAAAAGTTGTCAACTCAGAACAAGTCATTGGTTTTATTGATCAACATATTATCCTTAGGTTGGTCTCTTGAGTGCCTTAATGTTTAACAATGAATCAGATTTCTCTTGTAATGCACTAACTAAATTTGATATTAAAAGAGGTTGTAAAATTAAGTACTCTACAAATTAATGTCCACAAGTTAATGGATTAGCAAAATCTACCAATAAGAATCTCTTAAGGATTATCAAACAAGCCATTGATGAAAGTCAAAGAAATTGGCATAATGCCTTGATTTTTTCTCTTTCGGATGATAGAATAACTTATAACGCATCATTAGGCACTTCACCTTACTTCCTAGGTTATGGGAAAGAGTTAGTTCTTCCACCAAATGTTTCTTTTCCTTCACTAGATTTAGTTCACTCGATTGATGAAAAACCTTTTTAATCCCTACATTATAGATCAACATACATATTTAAACTAGAGGACGAAAGGGAGAAACCAAATCATACCTATGCTAAACATCAAAACAATTTCAAAGGTTGGTTTCATAGTGGTTCAATTGGTAATACAAGTTTTCAAGCCAGTGACCTAATGCTAAAATGGGACAAAACCCATGAAGGAAAAGGTAAACATACTAAATTTAAAAAATTGTGGTTAGGCCCATTTCAGATTGTTAAACAAGTTGGTCCACCTACCTTTATCTTACAAGATCTTAAAGGAAGGAAATAAACTCTTCCTGTAAATGGAGTAATCCTTAAATATGTAAATAACCCTATGTATATCCCGTGTGTTTATGGAAAGATAAATACTTTTCATATGTATTTTCTTTACTATGCCTTTCTCACGGGGGCTTCACTCAATGAACCTTTGACATATCGCATGTGTTCATGACATATTAAACAATACCCCTAATTTGACTACATATTGGAAAATACCTCTAAAAATGACATTATTTAACCCCCTACCAATATGAAGCCAATACAACTCCCCAATTTAAAAAACCCCTACTTTCACTAGATATTGTAGGCATCCATTTTTTCATTAACATTTTTTATACCCCTTTATATTTTTTCATTAAATTTGAACTCCATTTTCTATGCTTGCCAATATAGAAACCCTTTACCCCCTATATATCCCCCAATATATTAAGTCAATTTTTCCTCAATATATATCCCCCAATATGAACCCACATGTTATGGTATTTCTCCACCAGTGAAGCCCCCATGGCCTTTATTTGCCTACATCAATTTTGTAATTGTATGTTATGGTTTTGGCTTTGCATTTGGGTTATCTATTATCCTCTATTTGTATTATTCTCTATTTGTAAATGAATTTTTACCTTCGAAGGGAATCACGACTGAGATGATGCTACTGTGCCTTTGTTTATATTTCCTAAATAGTAACACTAGGTATAGTCTTTGTGGTTTCCTTGTCATTATTTTATGAATTGTTTTTAACCCCAAGGCCACAAAGGAAAATGTACTTATCAATAGTTGCATCAAGGTAATCGGATTTCAAGATGTAAATTATTTAAGGAGAGATAAGTTACTGCAAAAATTTTATGGAATCCCATCCCTTAAGGAGTGGATGTGCCCTTTCATCCATTCATTGAATATTCTTAGTGAGTAATTAAAAATATATAAAAAAATAATTGAAATATAGGACATCTCATCAAGATTCGACCTACCATGATCATGGGTTTTAATAGTAGTGACATTATCACATTTAGTCACCAATCTTGGGTAATGTCCTTTAGCCATATGACTAGAGCAGAAGAGGTCTCATCATGAGTTGGATTGGTCACCTCTGTTAGGTCTTCTGAATGGCATTGTCAATATCTAGTTACCAAGACATGACATTGGCTTTCAATTAAATTAAATTATGCAAAACATAAAATCCGTAAAATGTTTTCTCTAAAACGCTATCTAATGGATGGAATATTGGCATGTCTAGGGCTAAAAGGTAATGCTATTGAGGCTATGGATGCCTACTCGTAGCAGTGGCTCTACCTGTGGTATTGATGTTTATTACTATCACTAAATTGTGTTGATTACTTTGCATTCTCATCATTTTCTACCAACAAGGTCTACTATTATTGATGCATACATTGCTTTAATTGAATAATATATGGGGAAAATTTTCACAAATAGTCACAGATATGACTCCTCTTGGTGTTTTGTGTATGAGGGAAAATATTTGGTAGGAAATTTGAATTTTGGCATTTTCAAGTCATGTAATTTATATTCCTTTATTGGTAAAAAATTTCATAATTTTGTAACAGAGATAACTATTCAACTTAGTGCGTTGCCAATTGTTGTAGCAAACAACAACCCTCCATAAATTTTTAAATTATAATAATAATGGGGACTCTTTTGTTTTTCTTTAATTTATAATTATCCCTTAAACAAAGTTCGTGTGCTTTAATTAAGCATTAAAATAATAAAATGTGTCTTTTTCAAGAACCATTGCAAACTCAACCAATATTATTGAATTATTTCAAAAATCACACTTTCCTTTCATCTCTAAACAAACGGAACCCTGGTACCCAGAAACTCGAAAGCCTGTAACTCCTTAAAATCTTATTCCAAAAAAATTACGAGCATGCAAGTGTCCATGCTCCATGTCATCACAATATTCAAACCACATGCATAGAATATTTGGCCACACTCCCACTTATGTGATATTGCACACTATTTATGACTCATGGCCCCACTCTGCTCTAATAGCCTCTGTACATAGAAGCCTCTAACATTTTTCCAAATTCAATTATTAATATCTTCTTATAATCTAGATCATCACGCACTTCTCTCTCCTCTATATGAATATCATGTCCCTATGCTAGTAAATTTATTCTAATCATCTCTAGGGCCTCCTCCTTTTGAGCCATTATGCCACTTTGACTCGACTACTACCTAGAAACCTAGAACCCTAGCTAATTTATAAATTCAAATTCAAAATTTCTCCTAGGAAATTTACTCCAGGGCTCTGATGTGGTGCTCTTCATGCGGCCTCTGATGCATCCATTGTAAAATCAACCAAAAAATATCATTATGGTTATTCACTGGCACATTGTTGGTGGAAAACTAGTTAATTTAAGGTGTTAAATTGATAGTTTATAATTCATTTATACTATATCTTGTATTTTCTCTCCTCTACCAATTTCCTTTTATTTTGTAGGCGAGCTCTGATAATTCCCCCTAGATGAAATGAAGAAGGAAAACTATAAAAATAAGGTTCATACACAATAAACTTATAACCCATACAAATAGGTGGTAGATGAGAAGATCAAGGGCCTCTGGTTATAGTGAGGACAATGACAGTGGACAACGAAACACCTACCTTAGAGGTAGCCTCTCAAGATGTCACAAATTCCTTATTTCACAGAATTACAGCTAGGGCTAGATTAATGACCTATACTGATATTGTCAAATGGGTAGTTGATAACTTAAACATAATAGAGTGAAATTTTAATACCAAAAATGGCACCATGATTGGCTTATTCAAGTAAATGACATTCAAGTTATGTATCATTTTCCTGAGCTGCAATGCACTTTTGAAAAACATTACATGTAGAAATTTATCAAAAAGCATGGAGGTAAGACCCAAATAAACAAAAATTTAAGGAGGATGATAAGTATTTTATAGCCTCACTTTCTACTTCTTTCAATCAAATTATTCACATGATGTGAAAACTATATGCTTATCCCAATGTTTCTAAGTTTACTAATAGTTCGGCCTCTTTAATTGATGGCACATATGGTGGATATATGGTTGATTGGGTCACTCTATTATCTAATAATATAGTCAAACACATTACATATTTTCTCACTTTGCGAAGTGTTTATGAAAATATTATTCCCCCATTTTACATGTCTGCATATATTATGCATTGTCTCTGATTTTCTTTAGATTTACCAACCATGGGATGGAAATGGAACCCTTTTGATCCTCTCCCAATTCAAATTTATCACAGTGTGTTTTGGGAATCCAATTACCTTGTCCATTGTTACGAAATCTGCCACCATGTCATCATTCTTATTTGTGAAATATTATTTGAAGCCAAGCCTCCAAGAATGTCCTTGGAAGCCATGTATAATCTTAAGAAAATAGGGAATTGGTTTGGTGAGGAATTGTCTACATATATTAGATTTTGTGGAAGCTATTTTTCACCTCATGTACTACCCCTCTACATTCCCAATAAACTACTATGCAAGGAAATGTGTTACTATATGGTAGCTCATGGAATGACTAAAGCACTGAAAGAATCCAATAAAAGGGTTTCACCTCATCTTCCTCTCCCTTTTGGAATTTTTTCCCTAAGCAATTGCGGTCATGCAGAAAAAGAGGTACAACCCATAGAGTCATCAAAATTGGCCACCATCCCTATTAGGACATATGACCCTAATGGAGTAGCACGACAAATCAATATGACTTATATAATTATAAGGTTTCATAATGAAGAACATAAGTCTGATCATTTTTTTGTTGAATCATCCTCATAAAACATAGTCTTAAATAACATTGATGAAAAATTATCAGTGAAAGAGTGGGTGAAGTTCTTGGATATCAAAAATAAAATGTTATCGCTTTTACCTATGAACTTGTTCCAAATACCTTCAGAAAATGTGCCTCTTTAAAAGAGAAGGTAGTTCCCACTCAACAATAGCAGGCAGGGATAACGAGTTCTTCAAAACCTAAAGGAAAGGTTCACATAGAAAACATTTAAATTTGAAAAGGTATGGCAAAAATTTGACCAAATCCTTAAACAACCAAAGCAAGGAGCATAAGAAATTGCGAACACGAGAAAAGAATCTTCCTCTCAACAACAAGATCTATGGAATAATCCTAGCACTCTGCAAGATTCTTTGTCGTGTTAAATGGTATGTATAAAGACACCAGTGGCTACTCATATTGATGTGAAAATAATCTCGACCCATCCTAGCTCTAAAATACTCCCCAACTTTGAGGAGATTCCTTCTAAGGATGTTTTTATAGCCGAATTCATAAAGTTGTTGTAAAAAGGTGTAAAAATAAGAGAAACTTAAATGAATCCTAGGCATTGGTTTAAGGAAATGCTCCTCTTACTACTTCCCTTGAAGTTGTTTGTAAAGGATCCTCTATTTCCCCTCTTGATGAAATTAGAAAATTAACTGAGTTTACACGTACCTATTCCTCTATAACAATGGACAAAGAAATGTAGGTATAGGAATCATTGAAGGAAGTTAATCAAAAGATATCCACCATGGAATAGGAATTTGTAAAAGAAAATGAACAATTGAAAGTAGAGTGGCCAGCAGAATTAAATCAAAAGGATATTACATTAACGGAACTGAAAAAGAAATTGAATGCACTCCAAATCCGACATGTTTAAGAGATAAAACCTAAGGAGGGGCAACTGATAGATTTGCAATAAAAGTTAGAACAGATGCAAGTTGAAACCCCTCATTTATTCAAATTAAAACAAGAGTTCTATGACATTAATGCATAAATTTAGAAACAACGATAACATTTTTGTGTTAGGTTGAGTTTGATTCAAGTACAATGCATGATAGGAGATGCATTAACTCATGAGTTAGTTGATATGGATACCTACTATGATGATACCAAACAAGATTTGATAAAACTTTTGAAATAGTAGAACGAAACTGAGGGAAGGAAATCTGATTTTCCCACAATTGTCGAAATGAAAAAAATCTATTGTTTCCAAAATCTAGAAAGCCATAACTCATTTGGTAAAGAAGCAGGTCAATGATGCACATGATTTCTCTAATTCTATAATAGATTACATTACATACTCCCTACTTGAATCAAATTTGTTATACAATCATCCAGATGTATACATATTGCAAAAGGATTGGTTTCAGAAAAGGGATGAGTTTGTTAAAAGAATTGAAAAATTAACTAGTTTCAATATTGATCTTTATTATAAATTCTTGACAAAACCTCATAGCGATTGGCTGGTCCTGAACGCACTTACCAGTGTGTTACCAGTACATCCATTCAAATGACTCCACCTCTGAAGGCATCTACATTAGACAAAATTTGAGGTCTAAAATGGGACACCTCGGGAATATTGTAAAATAATAGTGGAAAAAATAAAATGAGATTAGATTATATCATCAAATTTTAGAAGGAAAAGCAAAAAGAATCTTCATCAACACGTATTTTGAACTTATATACCTATGTTTTTACTCAAATTTCAAGTGCGAACACACATTGAATGTAAAATTTAATTCCTCATCTAAGGAGTACCCATCTTGCATACTTTTGATGGACCCTTCTACATGAAAAATGAGAAATACATGGAAAAGCATGATTGCAATCACATTTTTCATTTCTTGTGTAGCATGGCCTATCGAAAATATGAAACATGTCTACTCCTTGTATGAGGGATTAAATTCTACATCCAATGAGTGCTTCTGCTCAAAAATTGAGTAAATTCATAGGGAGATAAGTTGAAAATACAAGTTGAAAAAGTAGTTTTTATTATTTTTTTGTTTTTTAATCTTTTCAATTATTTATAACGAAAAAGGTGAACCGTCCCCCATGGTTGACATCATCATATTGAATCCTATTGGTTATTATAAAGTTTATTTTGGTTCTACATTTTTGTTTTGAGTCCCATTTTAGGCCTCAAAATTTCTCTATTGTTTTCAACTGTCAAGTGCACATCAAGCCTTTATCTCCTTCTGAGCTATCGCCACTTCTAGAAATTCAAAGGTAATGGTAGCAGACTATTGATTCAACTTCAATTGTTTGAGACTGTTGTAACTATTTAATTTTTATAATATTTGTTATGTTTTAGTTGAGTGTTTGTTGGATAATTATTTCACTCTCTTATTATAAAGAAGGTTATAAATATCTCTCTTGAAATCATGAAAAGGGTTCTAATTTTTGGAGAAAAAGGAAAACTTTGGTTGCATTTTCGTACTTGAGTTTTACTTTATAATATATATGAACCATTCTAATTCCAACATGAGGAGATCATTTACAAAGCAATTGCCTCTATCATTCCTGTTTTCTTTCTATTTTTAAAGGTAATTTTTTTAGTTGTTTAAGCATTGTTCATGTATGTGTTCTTACTTATTTTAACACAATCACTATTGATGTGTTTGATCAATTCATTTAAAGTACAATGAAAAATGAAAGAACTATGTCATATGTGTTGAGATTAATATTAATTTGATTAAGTATTTAATCAAAATAATTCTTTTGTCGGTATTATCAATCTTGGTTTATGATAATATTTATTTTCATTAAATAACATTATTTTTCTCACATGTACTTTAAAATACCCAAGTCAGGTAAGTAGATTAGATTATTTTTAATTTATATCAGTCTTTATATTAGTTTTATCAGCCACCACTACCACCCTTGTCATTTCCAACCACACTTCATTTTATGGGTAACTGGACCCAAAATACCAGTTAGAACCACCATTCCAAATAGAAAAGAATTTAATTTCAGTCTCTATCTCAGTCGATTCCTAAATTTTGATGCAGTCATTTTTTCCATCAATAGGATGCAATGCAATTTTCAATGTTTCGTTTCATCATTAGATCATATACATACACCACAAGGTATAAAATTTATTTTCCAACTTTCTTGACAAGCAAAGTTACATCATGAAGATCATAGTGTTTGAAACTTAGTTGTAGAAGATGCTTAGTAATTTTTTTGTATCAAGCTTGTAGTGCTCTCTTGAGGCCATAGAAGGACTTGACAAGCTTGCATATTTTGTGATCCTAACCCTTTACAACAAATCCTTATATTTAAGACATAATAATATTATATTTTTGATATATATTCAAGAAAGCAGTTTTTACATTTATTTGATGGACTTTGCAGCCATTTTAAGCTATCAAGGCAAAGAGAGACTGAATTTAAGCCAATTTTGTTGTGGGGGTAAAATAGTCCTCATAATCGACCCCTTCTTTATGTGAAAAATCATTTACCATGATCCTAGCTTTATGCTTGTCAAATGATCCATTTTCTTTATACTTGTTCTTCAAGACCCACTTGCATCCAATTGTTTTGCTTCCCAATTAAGGGTCCACTAGATTTCAGGCTCCATTTCTTATTAGAACATCATACTCTTTCTCCATTTCTTATGTCCACTAATCACAAGAAGTAATTTCCTTGAAGGAAGCTGGTTCAAAATCTGTAGACAAATTTAATTCGTAATCATAATAAACTTCCATATCAACAACTGAATCAGAATTATCTCCATCCCCATTATTCTATCTAGTAGAGCTTCTTGTTCATGTCTTTCAAACCTCATCAGGATGAATACTTTCAAGTGTCTTGGAGAGCCACTTTGGAAGAACTTTATGATATGGCCTAGGTTGTTCAGTTGATTAAGATGAGGATGAATCAAGAATTAGCCTTTCAATTCTCTCAATCACATCACTCAAGGTGTCTTCTCAATCCATTGCTAGAGCTTCATGAGGGGGAGAGAGTGTTATAGCTCCAAATCTCACTCTTGATGTTTGTAATGCTACACTCATGGCCTAGGGAAACCCCTCCTTCAAGACCTAGTCCAAATACTTAAAAAACAATGTTCTACTCCCTGTATGTGGCATTTCCCTGAGCTAAATGCGTGTGTACGCGGGTCTGTTTATACCCAACCCGCGTATATGTCTTAAAACGATTTAAAAAATTAAATATTCTTAATTTTGGGTGGAGATCACGGGTTTTACCTGTTGATCACCTGTTAGTGCCCATGGCCCAACTATTCCCAATGAATTCCCAACTAAAAAACTACTTTGGGTGAAGTATAAAAAGGTTTTAATGGGAAGGCCTAGAGGAGTAGAGAATAGAGAGAAAAATTACTCTATTGAGATTGTCCCTGATCAGGTCTGAAGATCCTTGTGCTTCCATCACTTCCCCTACTACTGGAAACCCTTGTTTCCTTGAGTTATGATGTCTTTTCATTAGTTGAGATATCCTTGTGTGAGTCACAGAAGGAGCCTTTTGAAGACTTGGGACTGGATGAATCCGGAGGACGGTTCTGCTTGGAGCCTGTGAGAGGAAGATTCAGGTGATATCACTCCCTATTTTACTTTAGTTATCTTCAATAAAAAAACATTCCTCTTGTTCTCGAAATCAATCTTCTTCATGCTTATGATGTTGTTATTATAGGTTGTAGATGAATAGTTGTTTCAATTATATAACTAACTACCTTTCAATATGCTATGAAGTTGATTTCTTTATGATGCTTGCTCCATATACTTATAGGATTCTTTGAATTGGTTATTTTACAGGTTGAAGTATTGAAAGGAACTCTAAGAGGGTTTGGACCCTGGCTGGATCTACCCAAATGAAGGACCCCCAGGTGCACCTCTCTTCGCGTGGTTTGCTGATATTAGTATCGTGGTTTTGTGGAATGCTTGTTTTTCATTGTAGATAACCCTCGCTCTGCTAGGGGATTGATCCAAGACCCTAGGGGACTTTGTCCCTCAACAGAATTGCCAACTCCGCTAGGGACAACAGTATAGTTGTTCCTACTTTGGGTTAATTTAAGCCAAGCAGGGCTCAGCCTTTGATTTTCTTACTATAACTGAGTTATCTGTTCTTATAGGAGCTCAAACTCTAAGTTTGATCAATTTTTTTAAACCCCTTTTTTGCTTTTTCATGTGAACAGTTATATATGTAGTCTTGTCAGGTTACAGAGGCATATGTATGCAAGTTTCCCCATATGAACCCGCGTATACGCAGATTTCTTTGGGTTGAATCTCGTATACACACAGTTGTGCATTGACATAGTCGCGTAACCCTAATTTTCCAAGATTTTTACAAATCTTTCTTGTTCAATAAATTTGTTTGCTGGTTTGAATGTTTCTTGAGCAGTCAAGTTTGGTTGTCAGTCTTTGCTTTTACAGCAAGTTTCTTGTTTCAAATTCTCTCCGGTTGTGGAAAGTTTTGGTCTTCTTTTGTTTTGTTGCAAGTGTCATCATTTGTGTTTGAACACATCAGATTTCTCTCTTAGAATCTTGGTTGTTATAGTCTTCAAGAGCAGAAAGATTGGTTTCAATCTTTGCGACAAACTTTATCTTTGTACTATTCTTTCTTTCTATCAAAACTACATCTTGTGGCCATTTATGTTTCTCACTTTTTGAAAGTTGTTGAGTGATGATTTTGAGAGTTGTCTTTCTTGATCTTTTGATCATTGTCACCAAGCTCTTTTTGCTACTTTTTGGTCATTAAAATCATCTTGAAACACTTATTTTGTTGAGTTTTCGCCCATTTTGAGCTGATAACTTGCAAAGTGTTTTGGTTGCCCATTCTTCGGTCTCAAAGTTTTTGATAGTATTTGGAGCACTTCTGAAAAGTCATTTTTTGTTTTTGCATTTGAAGAAAACTTCTTGAAAACTTGGTTTTTTCTTTCTTTGGCCTTGTTTTGATTTAGTTTCTTTTTGTGGGTGAAAGTGAATTTTTGTTTGTCTTACGATTTCCTTTTAGCGTTTGGATGAAAATGAGCATGAGCAACTTATATTCTATCTAAACATCTTAAGTGGCTAATTAGAAGTGATAAGAAAGTTACTTTCATTCTTTAATTTAGAGTACTCTTAAGTTTTTGTATCAGTATATACTTATTGCATTAGGATAGTTTGTGCATCTCTTTAGGGCATCCATAGTTTTGTTAATTTTTGTTAGTGTGAAGCTTGTTAGAAGAAAAAAAAGAAAAAATTTATTACTTTCTTAGAGGTTCCTTAGAACCTAGTAGAAATTTCTTTCATTGAAGAATGAGACGAGTGAATTTTCATATAGTTTCATTTTTATTAATTTATTTTGCATAAAAAATTACCACAAAATTCATTTCCGCTTATCCCTTGATTTAAGAATAGCCCATTTGAAAGCAAGCGCTAATTAAAATATACTAGAAATTTTTTATATTGTCAATTTAGACACACCAACAAGTTTTAGGATATTTTAGGGCCTTGGATTAGGTGTATGGAGAGAAACCTCTCCAAGGCCATTTCAAATTGTCAAACATAGAAGTTTGAATAATGAGTACAAATCCAATAGCGTTAGGGAGACCAAGAAAGCTCTGGATCTCAGAGTTAAGCATGAGGGTTTTTGAAGATAAGGAAGAGAGATACCCCCTCTCCTACTTGTCAGATCTTACCTCAAGACTGTTCCACTTGGCTTCTAACACGAGTTGGTCACCTTAGTTGCTTCTCCTAGGGATCTACATAGGTGGCTATAGAGGGGAATCCCATGGCACCTGAGGTCGACATTGTATCACTCTCAATCATACTTCTTTAGGGCACCCTTACGAAGCTTGGGGGCTTGCACTGGCACAGGTTGTTGTTAGAAGGTCAACATAACTTCATCTCTTAGCTTCGCTAGTAGGACTGGGCCATCATTATCCCAAACTATCTTTGGAAGGCCCCTTACTTCACTTTCTTGTATTTTGGTGTCTGGTCCTCATCACCCAGAGCGGAAATACTTGAAAGTTGTTTGACTGGCTGACATCTTTTAGGGACCTTTTAGTGTGTTCTCTGTGCTCTTGGATGGCATAGCTTTCATTTTTTCCTGAACTTTAGTTATATCTTAATAAAAATTCAAAGTGGTTGACCGATCGCCTAGACGGTCTTGAAGAATTCATGGTCTTTCACGACCAAGTTAAAATTCTTCTCCTAGAAGGCACAGAGGTAATACTGCCAGTGGGTTTCATCCCATGGCAGCTGAGACATCGGGGATTGATCCTCCCCCTGCAAACATTAGTGTTTAGGATAAACCTGGTACTTCCACAAACTAGAGAGGAACACCCGAGTTCTTTCGTGAGTTCTCTTTCAATCAGAAGATAACATTGAGGTAGAAGAACTCCTAGAGTCATTAGTAGCTCTGAATTCTCCTCTACCTTCTAGTCACCCAAATGTATTACAATACGTTGGGACTCTGACACATAAACCGTCAAGTCCAATTCATACTACGCGCCTACCTTTGATGACCACTACTAGAAGCATGGGTTCTACCACAAGTGCTACAACTGTGCAGACTCCAACATCAGTACAAGGGGGAGGAACTATTTCCATCCCCTCTGCATCTTTATTTGGGTGTTTTGCTAGCACATCCTTAGTTGGGTCTACCTCCATTCCATCTACTAGTGGAAATTCCCAAGCCAATGCATCTAGTTCTAGGTTTTTCCTGTTTGGCACTGATTCATAGGGTATTCCATTAATTCCATTTAGTGCCTCCACATCCATGACAGGTGGGTTGACTTCATTTCAGGGTTTTCCTTTTGGAAGTGGTCATATACCACATTCTAACCCGGTGATAGGATCTATGCCTTTTTCTTCTACAGGAATAGGTAGCAATCCCTTTCAAGGTTGGACTAACCTTGCAGTTACTGGCATAGGAACTGCGAATCCATCTTTCAGCCAACAAGGGAATAGGCCGTACTCCATAGTTAGTTCATTTCGAAGTATTCCTCCCTTAGATTTTTCTTGGAATCCTTATCAAGGGTTATCAACTCCTTATATTCCTTTAAGAGGGAGCTTTGCTAGTTATGGAGGTTTTTCGGCCGGAGTTGGTCAAACTCTGAGTTTTCCTGGATCACAAGGTTCACCTTTTGGTTCAATTGATTCTGTTGATTACTTCAGGAAGCCTGGTGCCTTACAAAATCTAGACCAATCTTTTCAAAACTTTAGGAACTCCGCCCAATCTCGGTGGAAGCCATAAGGTCCTCCTAAGCTTCCTTTTCTAGCAACACTAAATTTCCCAGATCTCACGAAATTAACAAACGATCCAATCAAATACAATCCAGCCTGGCCTCCGGTCCCAACTATACTCCCATCGGACATTACAAAGTTCAAGGGAAAGGGTGGTGAAGGCTTAGGTGACCATGTAACCACATTACATTTGTGTTGCTCATCAAACTCCATCATCGATGATTCGGTTAGGTTGAGACTCTTTGAATGCACCTTAACTAGCAATGCAGCCAAGTGGTATATAGAGTTGTGAGAGAGTAGCTTTACATCTTTCACTGATTTGGCTAGAATTTTTCTAAATCATTTCTAGTTGCCTGTTCATTATGATGCCAGAACTGAACTTCTAGCCAATTTTCATCACGACATAGTAACTCACATTTCTCATCATATTCGACAATGGAGATGGAGAAAGAGGCTCAATAAAGTCAAAATTCCTCCTAAATACTGTCTCGAATAGTTTTTGAAATCCTTACAACCTCATATCTCTAAGGATGTCTCTCTGTCTGGAGTCTATTTTGAAGAACAAGCTATTTTTAGGGCCCAAAAGTTAGAATTGATTTACTCTCAATCTGGGATTCTACAAAAAATCTTGTCTAATGCTATTGGGACTAAAGTTAATATAGCAAAGTAAAGGCTAGGTCCCCATGTATATGGTATCATTAGATCCATAAACACCAATGCGGTGAACCTATAGAGCCAATTGCAGCAGTTGACTTTACAAACTACTCCTACCAATCGGGTCACATCGTCTAACCCTTCATCTTCTCAACCCTCTTCCGTTAATGTTGTCCAATCTTCCAACCCCAAAGGAAATCAAAATTCCAATGGGAAAAAGAAAGGATGAGGTAAGAAAAAGAGTCAAGATGGGAAGACTGACATAAATAAAACTGGCAATAATGCTGGCGGTGGTGGAAATGAGTCTAGAAAGAAAGTCAAGTTTCCATGAAAGCTATGCAATGGAGACCATTTAACTCATCTCTGCCCAAAAATTCAAAATTATCAGTGCTTGTTAGGGTAGCAAGGGACTTCTAGGTCTCAAGTTGTGTTAACAAACCCTTTTCCCCAAGGGTAAAAAATGTTTGTTGGTACGAATTGAAATCCTGATACCTCTGCAGGGGGCAACCAGGAAGGGAAGATATCATCAAAATATTTCATGATGGGTTCTAACATCCACGTGGCCACTCGGGCACGTGATTATGGTGAAGGTGAAACATCCAAGGATAAATTAGTTCTTGAAACTACCAACCCACTTCAATTGAGCAACCCTCTGTTGAGACTATATCTCAATTACCGAAAGGTTCCGCTAAACGCACGACTATCAACCCTAATGTTAGGGCAGCCTAGAATTACTCCATTGTTGAGGATCTAGCTCAGAGTCCATGTGCTATGCTGCTTTAGAGGTGCTCTAGTCCTGTCTTTCTCAAAGAACTGCCTTGCTTTCGGCAATGGGGGCAGTGGATGCAAATAATTATTTAGCTCTCACTTTTGATATGCATAATGTCAAAAAGAGACTTCCTCATCACATAGCTTTCCAAATAAAGTCTACTTACTGGAAAAATTATAGTTTTTTTACAGTTATAGATGAGGGAGCTTCCATGTGGTCATGTCTATGTCATGTTGGAAGGCCAATGGATCGCCTTCGGCTATTCCTTCACCTACCCTCTTGACAGCGTTTGATGGCCATTCTCATAGGCCATACTGGATTATCCCGAGCATTCCTATATGTGTTGGAGGAAAGGTCGTCAATATCAAAGTAGAAGTCATTGATGCTAACCTAGATTACAATCTACCCTTAGGAAGGAACTGGGTAAACAAAATGGATGTCCTTGTTTCGACTAAGTTTCGTGTCATTTACTTTCCTCATTAAGGGAAAATTGATAAGGTAGATCAATTGGATTATTCTCCAGTTGATCCTCGAGCAACTTCAGATTCTACTATTCTGATGTGGATAACCCCCATCTACCTACCGAGAATTTGGGAGTTGGGATGTACTCTTCCTTGATGGGTACTTTTGATCTTCACCCTCCTATAGCTAGAATAGATACAATTTCATCCTCCAAGGAGCCTTTACGGAAAGATTTTGTTCAAATTTTATTTTTCAGATCCTAAAGCCTTATCTTCATCTATGACCACATCACATGATGGAAAAGTGGGTGAAATAGAATATTCTATGTCTGCAGCAGAGCTTGGATGTGAGTCTACCGATAACTCTACAAACATCCATTCTACCCCTTTCTTTGGGGAGGAGTTGGATGGTGATGTCGCTCATTCTCGGACCCTTGATTCCACTTATGCTTTGGATTTCTTGGATATTGTTTTTCTATCTGACGAAGCGATATTCGAAGCAATGACAGCTATAGATCGACCTTTGGAAGATTTACATCATCATTCATATTTCCATCCTCCTTTCGATGAAGTCGAGTCTAGGTCCCCCAATTTGTCTACTATCGATGTTTGTATGGTACCTTTGGCTCCAACACAGTTTTCCACCAAAGGTAATATATTGATTGGTTTGATGATTATACCTATAAACATCTCTAGGAGAAAGCTGATAGAGACCCCTGACAGGCTCTACCTTAAGAAGTACTTTCCTTACCAGTTAGGAAATGACTTCTTTGTACATTTTGTATTTTTTGTACATATCTCATAGGGAGTTTTTGATATCAACACCTTTTGGTCTGTTGTGGCAGGTGTTGATGGATGACTTGGTCTATTTTGGATTCGTCGATGGTGCTAGTTGGCACATTTGGAACCTCGCTTCCGCAGCTTGGGTAATCTACTATCTAATTGGTTAGTTGATGGTGTCAAGGGGAGTATGCATTGGTCCCGCATCAAATAATATGGCTGAGTATACTATCATCATTAATTTACTATCTGAAGCAATTTCTTATGGAATCGAGTTGTTGGTAGTCTATCTTGATTCACAACTAATAGTGTCACAATTGAATAACATTTATCAGGTAAGGGATCCATGTTTATATCGCCAGTATTTAAGGGTGAGGTTGTTGCAAAGATCATTTACTTACATTAATTATTTGCGCATTCCAAGATCTCATAATTGGTTAATTGATTCTATTTCTAATCAAGCATTATACTAGCACATCATTCGTTCATCACAATAAAATCAAGTGTCAAAAAGTCGAAACTGTATATATATATCATAAAACATCTCGAGTGTACATAAGTGTGTCCAAAATAATATACAAAAATTGGGACTCAAATGCCCATAACCATGTTCAGTACATCTAATGCCCTAGCTTAGGATGTGTGGCTAAGTATGCGACTACTGCTTTGGCCACATGCCTTAGAGTCCGAACCCAATCTCGTGGCATATCAACCACATGACATTGCATATCTATAGGGAGATCCTCTACAGCCTCCATCGGTACTCGGTGAGTTAATCTCACCAAGTGATGATGAATTGTATGTAGGAGTCGCTCTGTATCGATAGCTGCCTCTTTGTCGCTTCGGCCGCAATGTCCATGCCGTGGGAATCCATCTGGTCATACTGGCCTAATATCTGGAACATTATCATCATATTAGTCATTTGAATCCTATCAAAAATATTTTTCAAAGTTCATTTTTATAATTGAAAAATCATAAAAATCATAAAAATCATAAAATCATAAAATCAAAAACATTTGTTACCTATATTGCCCCATGTCATGGCTGTTGGTAAAGCTAGATCACAATCTCCTCAGGAGTCCAAACTAGCATCTGGGTAATCATCCACTATGATAATTTACTACTCCCACCAGGAGAAGAAGTCATCATCGAAAGTAGTCTGTCGAACGTCCCCACCTCCTAGTCGATTCATCAAGTCAGCTCGCCTGCTCATCCGTGGATATCGTGGGGTGCTGATCAAAACTGATACTCGAGGGAGGAGTGCTGGGAACCTTTCAAAGAATAAAGAGCACAAAATAGTACCATACCCAAAGTTTTGGTCTGGCCCTTTTTGATAGATGTAAGATGGCTCTTCAAATTGGCAAGAAGAGGAGTACACCAATCAAATACTATCGTGAGACAGTCTACCGCCAAGCTCATGGCAAGCCGTGAAGCTTGGTGTAAGGAAGATGATCCATTCACTCTGGCTATAGTGAATAGGATGATCCTCAATGATCAACTCTCCACGTGCTTGATTGGAATTTGACTTCCAACCTTTTTTGGATGACCCGGGCAATATATATGCATGTAGTCCTCGATAGAGAGACTACCACATGATTTGCTTATGGAATGTATTACCTATCCCCTCTAAGAAATGCCTATGATGAAATAAATATCCTCAATATCTATCTTGAGTGGCATTTGATCAATCATGAATGAGCCATCCTCAATGCTCTAGTAGTGAATGAGCATTTCGAGCAAGCAAGTATTTGCTTTCATGTTTGGAATTTTGAAGAACTTTAGCAAAACGCATCCTCTTAAGGCATCTAGGGCCTGAGGATCATTCATAACCTTGTCATCCACTGTGCCATGCTCTCTTTCCTTCCAAGTGACTGGCATCCTGAGGAAAAAACAAGTTTCGACAATTAGTTTTTTGTTTTGAAGTTTTCATGGCGTATACGCGGGTCTGTTTCATACACAGTCACATCTAGGACCTGTGTATATGCGGGTTTTATATATCCAACCCGCATATATGCTGCAAAAAATTTTTCGACATAAATTCAATCATGAAAATTGAATTAAAATTTTTGAAACCAATCACAAATGAATGCAGGAAGAGTTTAAGGGTTACTTGGTGATTTTAGGAAGATTTGAAAGGTAGAATTCGGCAAATGGGAAAGCTTGCTTCTTTTTCTTCACTCCTTGTGCTCTCAAATCAAATGATAATAATGGTGAGTCAGAAAACTATTTTATAAGCTTTGAAAATGTCAATTTTTTTCAGAACTTGATTTTCTTTTGTCTCATATAACTTTTAACTTGAGAGCTTGGGATGTCGAGAATGGTTTAATTTTTAGTACATTTTGGACATTTTTTTCGACAGTTTCGAGACGGTTCCATGACCATTGACCCGTCATGGCAGGTATCATTTTCTTACTATCATATAGGTTAGGGAAACCATTTTTCCATTGCATTATGCATGCACTAGCCTCCATTTGTCGATACACTTGCCATAGGGTCGATCCCATCATGTTATGGTTCATAAACCATCTTCACTCACCAATTTTTAAATCATGGCATGATGGTAGAGCCATCCTTTTCATGGGAATCGTAGTTAGCACTTCACTGACATTTTTTTCCCATGCTACTTCAATTTGAGTAGGCTCAGGAGTCCTCTGTAGTCCCGCCATGACTTATGCGATGAAGACTCATTCCTCTTTGCTTCTTCACTTCGTTTTGGTGTTATACCCTAGAGGCTCCTTTGTGTTGAGTTGTACTACTGCATTACATTTTGACGATTTGCACCTTTTGGCCTTGAGCCAGCTTCACTTGGACTAGTGTTTAAGCCAACTTTTGACCATGACATCTATGAAATCAAACTTGCATCCCCTTTGACTTCTGCAACTTGACACACCCTGACCCGTGGAAGGAACATACCTTTAAGTATCGTTGACTAGTTTTTGCCTCCCTGCATCGAGCATAGGATTGTTCCAATACCAAGAGCTGGATCATCTATTTCACCGACACTTGTTCTCTCCATTGTACTATAGAGTTATTTTATTCTTTTTCCGGCTTAAAGAAAAAGACAAAAAAATTATATATTCCAAAAAGAGCGGGAACGGGACAATATTTCCATTTATTGTTGGCAGCTAGATTCAGTCGTTTCACCCTTGAACAAAGCACTCAAAACAAAGTCTCCTCCATTTGGGTGGGATTTAGTTTTACTTAGGTATGCCTTAACCTTGTTATTGAGTCAGTTCTCCCCCGATTGGTTATCTCTTCCAATCATATGAAGGGATCGCTCGTGCCTCCTACATGACGAACTTATACAGAGCCATCATATGCTGCCACATAGTCACATTGAGTCGTGATTTTTTTCAAGGGAAGTTAGCCAGAGTCAGCCTCTCTGCGGTGTCCCTTGACTCATTTTCAGTCAGCCATCTTTGGTTGTCAGTGTCATGTCTATCATTACATCAGTTGTATTGGTCCTCTACTCGTGCCAGTTTGAGAAGGTCTCCATTGACTTCTTGCTGGCAAGTCGTGTCCTTATCGACGATGACATCTTGTTCTAAGGATAGGCCTAGAGCCACACCCTGGCACTATTTTCATTATTGATAGGTCACCTTGTGCTCAGCATCGATTAGTATCATGGGTCTTTGACTGAGTGGTTTCCCTTGTGTTCGACATTAGCTTACACAATCACACATTGGGATTCTTGTACTACCTTGGTTTCCATTTGACCCTATTGGTGGATACCTTGCCTCTGTGTCAACTTTCATTATTGGTTGGTTCAAAAGGTTTCTGTCGTGTGCTAGCCACATATTGTGTACGCCAGAAATGTACCTCCGTCGGGTAACTACATCTTCTTCATCTGGTTCCTTCCACATTATCGGCCTATGAGTTACGCTCGTGCTGAATTGATGAGGGATGCCTTAATGCCTTCCTTCTAGCATATCTTTCCCAATCGACTATAACTCATTACTTTGGGGCGAAGATCTAGAGTCCATTTGGCAGTACCTTGGGATTTTCGGTCATTAGTGGTAGATCCTTCGCTATCGATAGTGGGAAACCATCATTTCCTCATGATTGATAGATTCTTACAGGTGTTTGACTCCAACTCATTTGTTCACACTTGTTAGATTGTACTGGGTACCTTGATGCTCATTATCATTATCGGTGAGTAGTCTCGTGTTTGTTAATGGTATACATCAATGACCGGTAATCAAACGATTTCTCACATGGTCGACTTTAAATCATTTATTTCCATGGTGTAGAAATGTACAACGACAGTTGGTAAATACCTCGGGTTGCATCAACATTCATTGGTTCACTTGACAGTTTCTCCTGTTGCTGCTAGTTTATACCACCCCACTTTATATGTTGCAGTAATTCATGGTGACATTGTATATGCTGGCACCTGAGTTTGTAGTGTAGTACCATCTTACTCCATCATGTTCGTTTGGTAATTTTGGGATTAGTATTTGATATGAGTGATCAGATTTATCCTTCGGCATCATTGAAATTTTTATATCTGATATTCAGACATGTACTTGTTCAATCATGATCAAATGATCCATTATGTATTTTCCAGTCTTCTATACATCTATACTTAGTGGATCCACTTGTACTTGATATGCAGACATGCTTTACTTTCCCTGAGCATGGGTATGCCCAACGCAGACAATGTTTCTTTCTAATCTCATTTTGTGGCTTAGAAGACTAAACTCTAGTGATGTCCTTCTTAGTTTTTGATAGGTTTCCTTTCCATGTACCTACTTAATACATTTCAGCCATCATGTACCCATTCTGACCTCATATATTAGGGGGCATCTGTTATAGCTCCAAATCTCACTCTTGATGTTTGTGATGCTACACTCATGGCCTGGGGCAACCCCTCCTTCCAGACCTGGTCCAAATACTTAAAAAACAGTGTTTTACTCCCTGTACGTGACATTGCCCTGAGCTAAATGTGTGTGTACATGGGTATATGTATACCCAACCCATATATATGTATTAAAACACTTTAAAAAATTAAATCTCTTTAATTTTGGGCAATGATCAAAGGTTTTACCTATTGACCACTTATTAGTGCCCGTGGCCCAACTGTTCCCAGTGAACTCCCAACTAAAAAACTACTTTGGAAGAAGTATAAAAAGGCTTCAATGGGAATGCCTAGAGGAGAAGAGAATAGAAAGAAAAATCATTGTTCTAAGATTATCCCTAATCAGGGATGAAGATCCTTGTGCTTCCAACACTTCCCCCATTATAGGAAACCCTTGTTTCCTTGAGTTATGATGTCTTTTCATTAGTTGAGATATCCTCGTGTGAGTCATGGAAGGAGCCTTTCGAAGACTCGGGATTGGACGAATCCGGAGAACGATTCTGCTTGGAGTCTGTGAGAGGAATATTTAGCTGACATCATTCGTTGTTTTACTTTAGTTATCTACAATAAAAAAACATTTGTCTTGTTCTCAAAATCAATCTTCTTCATGCTTATGATGTTGTTATTATAGTTTTCCATATGAAGAGTTGTTTCGATTATATAACTAACTACCTTTCAATATGCTATGAAGTTGATTTCTTTATGATGCTTGCTCCATATACTTGTATGCTTCTTTCAATTGGTTATTTTGCAGGTTGAAGGATCGAAAGGAAATCCAAGAGGGTTTGGACCCTGGCTGGATCTACCAGAATGAAAGACCCCTAGGTGCATCTCTCTTTGTGTAGTTTGCTTATATTAGTATCATGGCTATGTGGAATGCTTGTTTTTCATTGTAGATAACCCTCGCTCTAATAGGGTATTAACCCAAGGCCCTCGGGGACTTTATCCCTCAACAGGGAGTGCTTTAGTGGGAGATTCCATAGATTGAGCCAGGATGGGGATCCCCCCTTCAATACGTGGAATCTCATTATCAAACTCATATTCTACATGCCTAAATATGTATAATTAATCAAGTTGTTACTCAACAACATTGTCAATGTTAGAAGATTCAAGAAAGATCACATCTATAGACAATAAAAAATTCTTATTTAATTCATCATACAAGTGATATGCTTTGGAGGTATTTGAGTACCCCAAGAAGATACATTTTTCACTCCTTACAAAAATTTTGTTTCTTCGTTCCTTAGGTATCAAGCCATAACAAGTTGAACGAAAAACCCTAAAATTCCTCACTGAAGGTATGTGGCCGTAGAACATTTCATAGGGAGTCTTGTTTTTGAAAGAATGAGATGGGCACTTGTTCTTAATATACACCTCACATAGAACTACATCAACCTATAACATTAGCTTTACATTTTTGAAAAACATCATTGAACGTGCCATATTTTAAATTATCTTGTTCATTCTTTAAAAGACATTGTTTTGTTGATGATTATAAGGGACAATTGTTTGATGTTGAATCCCATGCTGGAAAACATAGTTTTCAAATTCATTTGAAGTATATAATTTTCCATTATCAGTACGAATAGAGCCAATATGATATGGTGTATTGTGTTCAATCCATGCATGAAATTTTTTCAAAGTTTCAAAAGCTTCATATGTGTTCTTCAACATATATACCCAACACATTCTAGTGTAATCATTAATAAAATTCATTATGAATTTATTTCCATTTGTAGAAGGAACACACATAGAGTCACACAAGTCAGAATAAATCAGTTCAAACTTTCTATGTCCTATGGAATGAGAATCATGAAATGACTATTTGTTCTGTTCTCCTAGGATACAAGATTCACATTAGTTAAGTTTCCTAGGAATGGTATGAATAATAGTAACACCATTTCTCTTCAATGAATGAATATTGCCATAGTTTAGATCTCCAAATATAGAATTCCATAAGAGAAAATATGGTAGTGTGCCTTCATCATACTAAGAATTATATGTAAAGTTTTGTGCACAAGAAAAGGTTCCTTGCAACTTCAAGAGTCTCCCTTATTCTATCCTAGTAACAATGTGATTTTTTTTATGCTGTTCTCCCCTCAAACTTTCCATCAAATGTGCAAATGGATTTCCCTTGTTGGCATATGTGAGCCAAGGAAAAAAAATCTTGGAAACTATGGGTGGTAGTTAACATCATGCAAAAGAAATTGACGGAGACTAGGTAGTTTGATCTTGATGGTGCCAAGTACAGATGGCTTAAGTTTTGATTTTGCTGCAAAGTAGACTGATCCAACTACATTGTCATTGAATTCTTCACATAAATCTCTCCGAAAGGTCATGTGGTAGGTTTCTCTTGAATCAAGCAACCATCATCTTTCAATGAAGTAAGTGAAGCATTAAAAAAGTCTTCAATTACTGCAATATTGCAATGTTCCACAATATAATTAGTGGATTCATGTTCTTTGCATTTCCCTAGAACTGATGTTTTTAATTTCTCTTCATTCCTTTTTTGGTCTCATTATATCCTAAGATATATTTCATGTGGAGGAATCATGTTCATTTATGTTGCAATGTATGTATTGAAGTTCAGGTCTTCCTCCATCGTAATGTTCACTCACCCTGCCTCTATTATTCTTCTTTCAATGGCCTCTTTTACCACCTATTCCTCTAGAAGAATCTTGTGTCTAATTCTTGTATTTCTATGCAAGCAACACAACCTTGTTAGAATACTGAGTGGTTATATTCTTCTTCCCAAAATCTTTCTCACTTTCTACAAACTTCTTTACAAGACAAGCAAAGGAAATCTCCTTAAGTTTGCCACTAGCTTGTAATGATTTGAGATAATGAGAATAAGTGCGATATATTTCCTTAATGAAAAATGTTAGAGGAACATCTTTTTAACATGGTGGATTGTATATCATGCGTAATATATTTGATTTTAGAGGCTAGGGAAAGGGCATCATCGTATTTCAATTCAATATTGAACAATTTCGTCATTAATTTGGCTACTTCAAGCTCAGAGTGTGAGTCACGTAACTATTTCAGCTTCTTTAAATCTTCAAAGGAATTTGTAAATGGTGTAATGTTATGAGTACCCTCTTCATTGATTGATGAACCAATCAAGGCATAGGCCTATCTATTCTTGTTCTCCCATATAGCAAGTTCTTTGTCTGAAGTGGGTTTTTTTAGGAGCATTTCCACATTCTCCTTCACAAAATCCTTTCCACAATTCATTGGAAATGGGGGCATGCTTTATCTTCTTGGACCATTCACGGTAGTTCTCTTTTCCAAACAGAACTACTATGACTATGGAGTTGAGTGAATGCATCTTTACCAAAAGTTTTAAATCACAAAACTTTTAACTACTAGAGGTAAATATATTAAGGAAAAATTATATTAGTCATACATATGCCTTCAAGATTAATAACCCTAGTTCAACCTTGTGCACAAATTATTTTCATTAAATATGGAAAGAAAATCCATTCACCACTTTAGTCAAATCTTAATAGAGGGAAAAGCTAAAAATTCAAGGGATATGATGCACCAACAATACAATAACACATCCTTGAGGCTTCTGTGATCCATCATAGTTATAAGAAGAATTTCGGCGTAAATCACATAGAGAAAGACCTTTGCCGATGCGTTTTGAACCAACTAGTGTGGTTCATCATCAGGACAAGCTAAAGAGATAGATCTAGTCTAGCGCGTTAAATAGCTCGAGCAGATATTCCAACAGCTAAAAACGAATAACATCTAATTTTGACCCAAGGACCCTGATAAATTATTATTATTCTAAATGTTGTTAATATTCCCAATATTTACTATTTTATTTGCGGAAATAACTAAAATAGTAAATATTGGGAATATTAACAACATTGAGAATAATAATAATTTATCAGGGTCCTTGGGTCAAAATTAGACGTTATTCGTTTTTAGTTGTTGGAATCTCTGCTCGAGCTATTTAACACACTAGACTTGATCTGTCTCTTCAACTTGTCCTGACGATGGACCACACTAGTTGGTTCGAAACACGTCGGCAAAGGTCTTTCTCTATGTGATTTACGCCGAAATTCTTCTTATAAATAACATATCCTACCAACATATCTTCAGGGTACTAGAATAAAAAATTTTCCCATTGCTAAGGTGACATTGCATACAAAAAAATAATGTATTTTAGCATACCAATGTTGGGATGGAAGCTTATGAAATGATCTTGTCTTGGTTGACTGGACTCAAACACTCACACTATATATAATAAGTCGACAAGATGAACAAACTTCAACACATTTACTGTGCAACTAACACACATATGTAAACCAATTCAATTCCAATACAACTCCAACGCATGACATAAATGAATCAATGTGAAATACCAAGAAATTGACTACTTTGGATCAACACAAATATGAACAATCTCCACCGTATATAGATTTCAAACCACAAAATATAAAATGAGCAAATACAACACAGAGCTTTAACCATAATTTTAGGACAAACAACCAATACATACATTAGCATATAATTTTATTTAATGCAGAGGCATATTTGACCCACTGAACCACAACAAAAGTGCTCAACAACAATAAATATGACTAAAAAATTAGTGGTTGATGCACATACCAAGGTTTTCAACTTCATGATGTAGAGAATCACACCATCTCAATGCATATTGATGTGCATACATTGCTAACATTCTCTCCAACCATACACTACTAACATACCAACCATATCCTCTCCAACCATATGCTATTAATCATACCAATGAATGAAGATAATGGACAATGCATGACCTTCATTATTAATATGAGAAAAATGAATTAACATATTTCAGTGCTCAACATAGAGAATGGAGTCATGAATCAACAAAAAAAGCATGTCTCAACATTTTACAAAGGAACTGAGGGCAAAGCAGGAAAATGACAGTAGATGGGATTTACATAGCAGAAAACAAACTAAATTGGGACCTATATCTCTAATAGAGTGCCAGGCCAGACATTGGTAACTTCATGAATGCTGGTTTTCCATTAAGAAATATCATTAATATATACATTAGAGAGGGAGACCCTTGGAATTCATATTTTAATGGATCTTCACCTTCTCAGTTTTGTGTTTGTGATATTTACAATGTTTTCCTAATCCCTTAGGATGAGGTTTCAACAATGTTCCTAGGAACTAGATTTTTAGGCTTCTTAGTGAAGTGTGTGTAGAATAGGAAACCCCTGGTGGAATTACAAGAGTTGGTATAAAGTGAGACGAGATTGCCCTAAGGTGATAGTGGATGCATCACTTGTATTCGTATAGCTTAGTGAGTTGATTGGGCCTTATTAAAGTTGCTAATTTGACTTGTAACATTTTTTGTCTCTATTGACGTGCATAAGGCCAAATATTATAGCCTTTAGTGACATCATCATATTTCAAACCATTAATCTTCTTCATACGCAACCAACATTTTTTGGCACCATTGTTGACGAGAATGCCATTCATCTCAACATTTAAATGACATTATATTGTTGAGTATCTTATGTATTCTACATTGGTGATATTTTGTTTGCTAACTTAATAGTTCCCATATGTAACTCTAATGAAAGAAAATAGAAGAAAAATTCACCCTAGAAGAGGTGATTTTCTTGAAGAAAACATTATGGTATATTGGAAACACCACATCTTTGGTATTAGTATAATTTCTAGGCAATTATTTGATTTTAGGAAATCATCATCCTATGTGTCTAAAGTATGGTTTCTAACAAAATAATGTTTTCGAGGATTTGTTTGATATTGAGTTTTTAGCTATGCCATGTGGAAGTCATGTGGATGCTGGGACTACTATTGTCCCAACATTTAATGAAAATCCTTTCTTGGCTTCAAATCACCATAATGTTTTATGTACTATGTGATAGAAACTAGCATGTTTCAAGAGCATGGGTTGATCAAAGAATTTTTATTCTTAATGAAAGTGAAATATGCATTACATTAGTATGGAAATTTCAACCCTAAATAGATCAAATCATTCACACAATTAATAAATAAATTTCAAACAATATGGATCTATACTTAAGAATAAGTTGAGGATGTTAGCATATTTAAAGATATACTAATAATAATTAGGGAAAGGATAAATGACCTAACAATGGAATATGATGAATATCCCTCAAATAATTTTCTTAGGAGAATAAATGAAATAAAATGGGTTATGTAATGGCCTGGACATAGAGCATAATTGAATAAAAAAAGTATTTACAAAAACTTCAAGGCCAATGATCATTAACATAAGGAAGATTTCAAATAACTAGTGTATAATATAGGAAACCCATGAGAGGTGAGAAACTTAGTTTTAAAATGAATAAGTATCTTAATTGCGAATTCATAGTCATTGCATTATTCTAATCCAACTTATTACAGACAAAATTTTTTGCATGACTTTCCACCCAACTATAGGCTCTGCTGCATTATGTCTTTGTATAGTTGGCCACCTTGAGCAGTGAATCAACTATTTTTGTCTCTGAATCCCTCCTATCCTAGAATTTTCCTAGGAAAAATAATGACTCTCGTTTTCCTTGTCATCCATTAGATAGAAGAATTTGTTCCAATAAAAGAAGGAAAGTATTCATGCACATAATCCATGTACCATCATGCAAATTTCTAGTTTTTGTCTTAAGTTTTTCCGAACAAAGATTTTTCCATAATTTATTTTACTTATTTTTATTCTTTTTTCTTTTTATCAATCCAATTTTTTTCCATAATTTTTTTCTTACTATTTTTACTCCCCTTTTTTTATACAATTTTTTTTTCTTATTTAATTATTTTTAAACTTCGCTTTTGTTTTATAATTATTATAATTATTAATTGATAAAATATGAGGCATTACATACTCCTCTTCAATGAACTTTGTCCCAAAGTTAAGTTTAATAATATAACTTATAAGTTAATTAATTATTTATTTCTTCTGTTATATCCAACACCCTCTATTGTAAATAGTATAAGGGCCACCTGAGTGACCACAACAGGCACCGAAAGTTACATCACAACAACATGAGAAAGCATGATTACTCTTAGGATCTTATTTCCCAACTTTTGGAACTAGGATAAGAGACCCATCAATCTATACTACAACCCCAAAGCTCAAGCCTCATCTACCCCAATGTAGGAATCCATTTGGGTACTCACATAGCCCACTCATCTCAAAATACTAACTCAAACTACCTCCATGACTACTAACAAGTACAACCCCAGTCATGAAATTCCCATACAAAACTCTATCCCACATCCAAACTTTGGCATCACAACTCCAATATCACGTGCTTGACCTTCTCAAGATGGTCCCATATCCCATCTTGAGATATATAATGCCAAGGAAACATTTGCATAAGTAGTTGATTGATTATTTCCCCAACCCATAAGGTGCTATATATTCTCCGTTGTAGGTATGAAATCCCATGAGATAATCAAATAAACCCTCCCTCTCAGCCTATTGGTAGATTTTATGTCAACCACCACTTCCCCACATGCAACCAATGCATTAGTTATAACATCGTCACATCATAGAAAGTAATACACATTCCAACTCGTTCATGCCACCAATACAACAACATTGTTATCAAAACATCCCAAATACTAAGGATTTTCACGCTCAGCATTCCCTCAATATACATCTAATTATTTATATTGCATGCAATTCCTACATGCTATAAAATTATGAAATTCTTCCATAATATTATATTTTGTGTGCGTAAGTATGTCTAAATTATATTAACTACGCCAAATTTACAGTACATACATTCATGAGTTTATTCTCTACCTCAGAGTGCAGAAGCCATTGAGATAATAAAGGAGTTATCTTCCCATGGAGGGGGAAACCAAAGTTATCATTATTTCTTGAAAAGTTAGAACAATAAAAACTGCAAGGGAGTGAAAGTCCTCATGATGCATGGATAGTGGACTGATGAGAAGTGGTAGTTTCGCATTGAGGCACAGCAAAAATATCCTTAGTATCTAAATCAACACTCTTAGGCTAAGCTGCAACTATGTTCTTGCATTAGAAATTACCAAAGAAAAAATATATTTTGTAACCACTTTATTAAAACGACAACAAAATCGACCTAAGTCTACTCAAGATGTCGACAAGTGACGAGAGTTGTTGTGAAGCCATATAAAAGTTGAATTGGAGCCATGAGGCACCTGAGAAGTTCTATGAGCCTAAATCAAGCTAACCTCCTTGGGGATTACCTCTATAATGAAGCACTTGTAAGGGATGGTTCTAAGCAGGGAAGAAGGAGGGGTATTGGGTGTGATGGGAGGTGGGGGAGCTCCACGAGCAAGAGGAGAGGAAAAGTTGATTGGAGGGGAGTACACAGGAGACCCAACCAGGGAAGGGAAATTGGGAGGGAAACCAATTCCCAACTCCCTACAGGCTAGTTGCTTCAAGGAGGTATAGGAGTGGCAAAGGAGGGTGTTGAAAATGCAACAAGATAATGGAGCTTAGTGAAAACAAGTCGCCTTCTCTAAGTGGGCCTGCAGGCTATTTTTGGCGCAATGTCTATTTTTAGACATATGGATGATGGTCTATGAGTTTCAGGATGCTATTTATCGATGATTGGTCATGTTGGTAAAAATAGATGGACCTCTATTTTTAGGCATATGGGCGGAGTCTATTTTTTGACTGCTAGTCAAAAAATAGAACAGTCGAATATTATTAGCTCTTAATAATATTTGGACTATAAACATTATATTATCCTCCTGCAACACTTTAGTTCGAGCTACGGATGAGGCATATGCATGCAACTGCCAGAAAGAAATACACTTTTCTTATGGGTTAGTTGAGCTATTGCATGAAGGAATTCAATTAGAACTCAAGTGATTGAGTTTGGTGGAGTTGATTGAGGAGTTGATGGAGTTGTGTTCAGTTTGACTTAGTTGAACTAGTTGTATTTAGTCTAACTGACAAATACAATAGTGATGAGTGGTGTGAATTAATTATTAATTAATTCACTAATTATTAACTCATAAATCAACTAAAGAATACATCAGTTAACTCAGTGCATGGATAGTTCAGTGGAGACAGGTGTTAGAGGTGGGTGAAAGGGTGAGACTACTATTAGTTGTGACTATATCTATGCATGAGATAGCCAATGAGGATTGCATAGTACAAGCCAAGGGAATTCAAGCTTAGATCAGATTCATTCTCAACAGGTATTGCGCAGTGGAGGTAGGCAAACAACGGAGGAGATTTGACCCTGTGACTTGATTAAGATCTGAGCTAGTTTGTGTGTAACAGGTGGAGATAGTACTGAGTACTTGTGAGGAGTATTGTACTATGTATTGTTACATGTTCTCTATCATCATAATATACAAATAGTCAGGGGTTTTCAGCTGTATGCTTTCCCCAGTACATACTGTGTTGATATGTGTGATTGATGTTTCAATTTGTGCATGCGATTGTTTCTTTAATTCCACAAATTGATGATCAACGAAGAGGAGGTTATGTATTATGCATGCATTCCACAAATAGTGTATAATCAGGATAATCTCTGTGAATAAGTGTCATATTATTCAAAATTTCTACAAGCTTTACTTCTTTTCCAGTTAACAATACCTCTAAAGATATTCTATTCCAAAAGAAATCATAATAGGTTTTCTTTATATGCATGCAAAAACACATATTTCATTCTCAAGAAATCTACCCTAAATAGTTCTTCTATCCATGCATAATAAAATACAAATTACATGCAGTCTTTTTAGGACAACAACATGGGTCACACAGATTCATGGGTTATTTTCAAGAAATTACTCTAGTTAACCTTTCTTTCTTTTCATGGTAGTTGTTTTTCTTACATGCATAAATATACTTCTTTCCACAATAGATATTTTCTTTCATGTAAACATTTACTTCCTTTCTAAAAGAAATCTAGCATAATATATATTAATCTCATGCACATGCAATTTATTTTCTAAGAGAAGTCTAATATAATAGATTTTGATCTCACACATATGCAAATTATTTTAAGAAACTGATGCATACATAAATTATCTTTTAATGCTTGGAATCCCTCATCCCAATGAGACTCCTGATGCGATATTCTATGCTGAATCGGTAATTTCTGCCACAATGTTATAGCCAATAGTGTCCAAGTAAGAGATGAAGAAATCCTGCGTTGAGTTCCTCACATGACCGACTTTCATTCACCAAATTTTGTGCATATAATTATTCAAAAAACACTCATTCCTCTCTCTTGGTCTGATTCTACATGAATTTGGCCATTAGTTCTCATGGCCCGTAGGATTACAATAGGTAGAATTAAGAAATTGCAATAGCTTTTCTAAATCCTAAAAGCACTCCATAAATAAGATATTCCTAAATCCTAATCACTCCATAAATCACTTCATAAATCCTATTATTCTAAATTCTAAAATCACTCAATCTATTCCTAGAACCTCTCATGCTTTTTAAAGTAGATTTGCTTTTTCCTTATGGAAAAAATATCACCTATCCATAGTTTTTTTAAAACTATGACTAATTAGTTCTAAAACTCATAAAATATACCAATTTGGAAAATACAATTTATTTACATAAAAGAATAGAAATTCTTCTAAAAAATCTAGACCCCATTTTAATTTTTTTTCAATAGTCCTCCGGGAAACCTTATTCAAGAATCAAGTTCCTCTCTTCATCCTTCCATTCTCATAATCATTTCGGTTCATGAATATTAAAATTAGTTTTACAAGAAATTCTTTCTTGACTTGTGTCCATATATTTCATTATATATATTAAATTAAATTAGTAATATTTTGTAATATGTAATACATGAATTTTACGAGAGTTTTTATAGTAGTTTACGCAAGGGATATTACATACTCCCCCCTTTAAATAAAATATCGTCCTTGTTGTTCTTCTCTCATTGGAACTTTAACTTTTACTCATAATATAACAATCTAACTAATAAAAAAGGGAATCCTTTTTTGCCCCCCTTTAAAGAGAATACCGTCCTTGGTGTTCTTCTCTCGTTGGAAATTTAACTTTTACTCATAATATAACAATCTAAATAATAGAAAAGGGAATCCTTTCCCTTCAGAAAGAAGGATTTTTATGTTTAAGAAGTAAATTCAATAATGTTTATCAATAATCATAATCATTTACGACTACAAAAATAAGCAATTTCTACTTTCTTTCACTTAGCCCTTATTCAAATTTTTGAGATGAAAAGAAAATATCTATACCAACTTACCATTACTTACCAATTACTCTTGGACTTCATGGTCACTTTATGAAAACAATTTAACTATGGTGGTTCCACAACCTCCGTGGAAAGCACCCTATAATGTATGACTAAAAAATCCGACATAATCATGTTAATTACAATATTTTCAATCAAATGAAATACGTTTCATTATCAATTATTTATGCAATGTCAAATAATACTTTAATCATAATACTTCCACAAATACTTAGAGAACACATAATTCTATAACCATCAAAATGATCAATAACTACATCAAGTGCATATTGTCCTAGCCTCTTGCTAAAGACATCCACACAGTTCTTCTACAAGTACTCATAGAGAATCTACCTCTCCAGTCATCGAAATGATTAAAAATTGCATCAAGTGCATACTGCCTTAGCCTCCTACTAAAGACATTCACAAGATTGGTAATACAATAAAGGAACTTACACTTCCAATAATTCCTTTCTGAGCATTAGACCCCTTTCTTGTGAGGATGTACATAATGTTACATAGTATTTTGTCATGCCTCTTGCACTTCCTTGTGTCATACCCCAAAGTGTCGAAACTTGGAAATTATGCAGTGTACCCATCCTGATATGTAGTCTAGATCCTCCCAGAAGACTTAATGAAGACATGCCTTGAGCCTTCCCAGAAGAAGTAAGCTCTAAAACCCCAATTTCAAGGCCAACGCGATTGTGACACTGAAAACTAGTGTTGATGGCAGGTTGCATTATACTAGCCTTGCACCGCCAGCGTGATTTTTACTTGGATACTTGCGTTGATCCATAGAAGGAAAGTTTTCCCAATGAGGACAAGAAGCTTCGCGATCTAGAGGCTTCTAAAACGACGAGCTGGAGGTTGTTTGTTGTGGATGTGGTCGAATTTCCCAATATTTCCCTTTGATTTTATTCCTATGAGCTTCCTCCTTGAGATGAGGGCCTTGCCCTATCTTTGGAGTGATCCTAACTTCCTCTCCCTGGCTATATATTCATCCTCTCCCATTCCCAAATGGCTGGTCTCTGATTATTTGTACCCTTATGCTGAGATAGTGCCTACATGATACTCATTTGGCTTGGAGAAGGAGTGCTTGGAGAGATTGAGCTTGGAATTGGACATTCACTCAAAGAGGGCTTATTAACATCAAGGCTTGGTTGTACACTTCCTTTTTTATTTCTTAATATATACAACTATTGGTTCACTTTCCATAAATGCTTGTGTTAATGCATCATTTATCTTAGTGCTCCTTGACTTGTATGCTTTGTTAAGTGGATTACATTCGATTATGCTAGTTGCACTTGTATGCTTTGTTGTGTAGGTATTCGAATGCCGTGAGTAGTAGAGTTGAGCCTGAGGAGCGAGCAATCAAGATCTTCAACAAAGAAGTGCATTATAGCATTAGAACAAGGTAGGTCTTCTTTCTCGTCTCTCATTTTGATTGTGGCTTAGGAAAGTGTCTTGTAGATTTTCATGTAGGTTGATAGTCCCACTCATTGGGCTAGAGGGATTGTCTCTGTCCGTAGAGAGGATTTACCTAGACAACAAAATGGCGACTCCACTGGGGAAGCTATAACCCTTCCATCCATTCCTTTGATCAGATTCTTTGATGAGTTGAACCAACCGTTGATTTCTTGGCTTGTATGCATCATTGTAGCTTTATGCAGTCACTGGTTTTGGCTTGAGAGTGTTGAGCTTGCTCTAATTTTCAAATTACAGTCACGTTGCTTTGCCCTTCATCACCCTTTTTCCTTTAACAAGTGCGTTGATCCCAAAGGATAGAATAAAATTAGGGTTTCTTCTTGTTTTAAGGGGTTTTCAACCTCTGTGAGTGATTTTTTAGTGTAATTACAATGTGTTTGTCTTGATTGTCATCCTTGTGTGATTGAAATTGTCTCTTGGTTTTTTTTGATGTGTGTTTGAAGCTTGCTTGCCTTATAGGGTTTCTAGGGTTTCGAGGTCACCCTTCACTCATCATTTGGCTTGTCCCTGTGAGATTGATTGCTTCCATTTAGGAGTCTTGTTGCAGTCATGATATCATTTTCAAGTTGCTTTTGGTTCGTGTTTATGAAATTATTTTCATTAGTATTAAGTCATATTGGTGCTTTGAAAATTGCTTCTGTTCCATTGCAAACATAGATTATAGTTGTTTGCTTTAGTAGAACTGAAAGTGAGTGCTTGTTTTGATTTCTTTGTTTCGAAAAGAAAAGTGAAAGGATTTTTCTTCATTTAAGTATTTTTGAAATGCTTTGTGTTCGAAACCAAAAAGTGAATGAAATTTTCATTTTAGTTGTTTTGGATTTCTTTTTCCCTATGCTTATGCATTAGTTTGCATGTTTGAATCAAAGTGAAAGGAAAATAACAAAATATTAGTGCATCTTAGTGCAAGAAAAATAATTTTTGTTTGTGCAAGAGTATATTTCATTTTTACCTTTTGCATTAGAAAGTTAAAGAGTTTTGTTTTGATGCTTTTTTGCTTGATTGATGCATTATTTGGTTGTCTCTCTTCCTTCATTAGTTTATCCTTCATCAAATGAAAAGTTTTCATTTTTCTCATTTAGTTGCATCATAGGAATTCATGTGACATCATTGAGCCATCAAATTGGAACCTAATTCGAGATAAACTTAAAATTTACCTCAATTAACCGAAGGAGAATTTGTAACCTAACGCAAATATCTAAGGAGGCACTTTAGTATGGAAAGTATATAGGGATGCTCTCATCTAATAGTTATGCATTAGACAACGCTAACATGACTTGTGCTCCTTCTAAGCCATCTGCTGATGATGCCTCCAAATGTAAGATGAAATATCCTTGCCTCATTTGTGAGGAAGATCATTACAGCAAGGATTTTCCCTGACGTGCAGAAGTTAGTTGTTTATTGAAAGGGACTCCGGTTGTAATTAAAGATCCATTTCCATCTTAGCAGACTTAGCTGGTAGACCAACCACAATTCTTTGCCTCTTCTAGTTCTTAGGTTTACATGATGGGTACATAGCCTATTTCTGTTGCCACCCAATCAAAATATTATCAAGCTCCTTAAAAGTAGACAGTGGAAAACAAAGCCACAGATACACCTTCTACTTCCACTCCAACCAGTTCCAGTCCTCTCCATATCAAGAGACCTAATAATGAATCCATCATTCGACCGCCTGCCGAAGGTGTGCTTCAGAAGTCATCCTATAATCCGAATAATAGAGCTGCTCAACATTAAAGTAATGTTGAATATTTAGCTCAAGCGCCTTCGGTGATGTCTACCTTGGAAGTTCTCCAAACTTGTCCAATGTAGCGGAAATCATCATTGTCTACTATAGGAGGCCTTGATCCTGCCGATTCAAACTTGATTACTTTCAATCTAGAAAACCATGTTCCTCGTCTTCCTCATCAAATTGAATTTTTTATTCAAGTTATTATAAAAGGAAAGACTATTCACCGAACTGTCATTGATGAAGGTGCTTCCACCTACATCATGTCTCTTTCATGTTGGAAAGCCATCCAATCTCCACCTCTCAACTAGTCCCCAAACACCTTAGAAGCCTTTGATGGTAGAGGCTCTCGTCCTTATGGTATTCTCATGAGTTTGCCCATTACCTTCGAAGGGAAGACTGTTGAGTTAGAAGTAGAAGTTGTAGATGAGAATATGAATTACAACCTTCTACTTGGGTGAAGTTGGACCCATGCCATGTTTTGTGTGGTTTCCTCTTTGTTCCGGGTGCTCCGTTTTCCTCATGAAGGGAAAATTGCCACCGTCGATAAATTGTGAATTTTCTCTTCTAATGCTTCAAATGGAAATATCCCATATGTGGGAAATACCGATAGTCCATATGAGAGCATGAAGCCAGGTCTTTTCAAAGATTCAGCTTTAATGGGAACTTCTTATCTCCCACCTCTGCATGTCACCTCGATCAACATGATATCTATCTCCAATGATCCATCGATCATCCCTACTCCAGATCAGGTTGATTCTTTTCATGATGTTATTCCGCTAAGTTATTTAGAACAAACTTATCAATAAATTATCTTGGCTTGAGTGGATGCTTCAGAAAGTCATACCGTTCTCAGTATGCACTTGGATACGTATTCATAATCTCCTTGGCTTGGTTCGTGGGATTCGTCGGATCCCTTGAACGAGATATTCTCCGCCAATGAGAGAATTGTTGAGGTTATGTCTCTTGACGAAACTCCTTGGAATGATGTCCATCATTGTTCCTCGTTTCTTCCAAGTCTTAGTGAGATTCCTTCGTGTCTTGAAGCTTTTGTTTCTCATTACTCGACACATCCACTTCAAACACCTATTTTGGTGCACCAAGTTTTGTCTGAAGGTAATATGGGAAATATTACTGCAACTTTATCCATTAACATTTCGGTTCAACCTGAAGTTGTCAAGATCTTTCAACTATAAACATCTTTTTCTCACCATGAGCTTAAGATTTCTCGCCTCACTGATTTTTCACCATTTTCCCATTATCACAATGGGGTATTCATCCTATCACTCATAACCCTCACTCGTCTGAGGGGCATGGGGGCATAGCCATTTATGCATATTATTCTATTACTTGGCCAAGTTGATGCTTACACATCATGCCAATGGTGATACTTTGGTTTTATTCTTTGTTGATCGATTAACTAAGTCCAAAAATGGGCTCCATCTGAAATTTTTATGTGTGAATCATCCATGTAATTACTTTTGTACATTACTGTGTGCATTTATTAGTGCACATTTTTTATTTTTTGGTGTGATTGTTTGCTTTACATACATGTTTCCTCTGCTTACCTTGTGTTCCACTCAGTTCACAGATGTCGTCAAACCATTATGTTGGTTTTGCTGATGGTGCTTGTCATAGCACACAGAGCTTATCTTCCGCAACTTGGGCACTCTTCACCCCTGATGGCAAGTTGATCAATTTACAAGGTATTTTCCTGGGACGAACAACTAATAATATTTCTGAGTAAAATGCAGTTATTGGACTATTATCAGAAGCAATTGCTTTCAGAATTAGAAATTTAGTTGTTAAGTTAGATTCACAAGTCGTTGTACTATAGATAAATAATCATTATTCAGTCAAGATTCCACAAATTTTGTGCATGTATCTACATGTTCGATTACTAGAAATAAATTTTAATAATATCACATATCAACACATTCCACAAAATTTGAATACATTAACCGATGCATTAACAAATTATGTTTTAGATAGACATTTGCATCACTTATGAAAAAATCAATCACATCATCATGATATATGGACACATAAGTAGACAACAGAAACATGCATATGTATATATATAATATATTTATATATATATATATATTTATATTATATATATATTATATATATATATATATATATATATATATTGCGTTTGTCAAAGTTTGTTCAACAAAATCTCAAAAAATAAGTATTATGGGACACATGGCTTTCAGAGCCTACAATAGTGCACAAAAAACATGACTAGGACAAGGCTATTTTCCCAAATGGTGTCACGATAGCATGAGACTGCTCTGATCACTCGTCCTAATAACCGACGCAGTCTCGCAGTCACTCCTACTGTATGCCTTTGGTATCACAGTGGCACGTCATTTATAGTCGCATATTCTAGAATCCCCCGAGTAATCACTTCCAGATTTCCTTCCATTTCTACCATAGGATCTGCTCCTTCCTCTTATGGAACATCTTCTATCTGATGTGCTACTTGTCATGCTATTGGCGACATGCCAGGAGGCCTTTCCAATCATACATCTGCAAAATTATCACAAGTAAACTCTCATATACACTTCAAACAAAAAAATCATAAAACTTGAAAAAATACAAAAAATAAGTTTTACCTACATCAGTCCACTATGCGCCTGGTGGTAGAGGAAGATCTAGATCTCCTCTGAAGTCCGTGCCTGCATAGGCATTGTCATCCACGACGATTAGTTTTTTGTAGCCAACCAAAGAACAACGAAGGGAAATGCATCCATTGGCCTCCTCCTCCTCGAGGCATGATCTCACTCCATCTGAACAACCTCGGATCTTATGGAGCTAGATCGTCCACCTCTACCCACTGATATTGAAATAGGGGCACACGCTCCAAAAATAAAGTGACCAAAATCTATCTGAAGCCGAACTACTTCAAGTTTCCCAACTTTCCTTTGGTCAATTGTCTCTTCATGTTGACCAATAGTCCCTTGCACCAATTGAACACTGTTGGAGCAAGGATATCCACTACGTATTAGAATTGTGATTTTGGGATCTCATGCAACACTTGCGCCCCAGCTATATGGTCCATGGTGTGTATAATTGTCCTCAAGGGAAGATTGTCGATGGTTGCTATCTCCACCTTCTCACTCATAGTTGTCTCTCCTCCCAGGAAATGCCTTCTGATAAAGGTATTGGTGCTCTCACCTCCAGTATGGGCTTCGAAGAGTTGGACCCTCTCCTATCTTCTAGACAATCCAGTGATTAAGTAGATATCATATACTTCGAGCTCTAGTTCTTGATCTCCAATGATGAAGATATTCCGATCAACATCCCATAGACTGATAAAAGAGTCTAACAACTCATTTTGAGCTCTAAGACTTGGGGTTTGGAATAACTTTAGTAACCCACAGTCCCTCAAAGCTTTAACACATTCAACGCTTTGGGCACCTTGGTGATCTTCTGCCTCATGGCCTCTTTCCTTCCATTCGATGACCATGTTTGTCAAAATCTCCTACAAACAACCCATAAACAATTATTTGATTCCTTCCCACGGATCAAAATCATGAAAAAACTGATTAATAAAGAGGATTTATGTTTTCATTTTCCACTCTGCGTCCAACACGTCTGTCTTGATTGTTTTCGCGTTGGCAGCGTGAGAGCCTTTTGGGCTTAGGGCTGATCAACGTAGATTCGATGAGCAAACTCGCGCTGGTTGCCCCTAATTTTAAAAATTGAAATCCTCCCCTTAACAAACTAAAAATCCTATGAAATGGCATGAAATAATTATGAAAAGCAAGAGAAACATAAGAGATATTACCTACAACTGACGGTTTGTGAAATGGTGCCCTAGATTACCCACACTACTCACATGAAGAATCAAGGAAAATGGGGTAAAATGCACTCTCCAATTTTCTCCAAGTGAAATGGTAATTTTTTTTTTTTTTTTTTTTACTTTTGGTCAATTTTTGAGTTTTTAAACACATTTTAGCCCATATTTTATTATTTTTCTCGATATCAGTGATGTGTGGTTGTTTTTGTGCAGTTATAGGATCTTTTTGGTGGTTACAGTGATCTTTTTTGACCGATTCAACAAGTTTTTGTTTGATCTCTTTTTTGGACTCGCTAAAATTAAACAAAAAGGAACCCCCCTCAAGTCATCTTTATGCTCTTTTCTGACTCTTGAAATATGAAAGGATCGTTGAGTACTTGTCTTTTAAAACTTGTTAAATTAAATGAATTGACGTCATCTCAGTATATGTTTATCCCTTTTTCAGGTTGGGATTGACTATTTACGAAAAAGGTACACCTTGGTCGACATGGTCAAGAGGTTCTCTCGAATATAGTTTTCTACCTTTTCGAGTTTAAGAGACAAATTCTGAAAAGGGACATGATGGAATTTTCTTTTTCATCTCTTTTTCAAAACCTCTAAATATGAAAAAGACAACGAGTTAGTCTTCCGTTGGACTCGTGAAAATTAAACGATGAAATACTTGTCATCATGACGAGACCAAGTTTTTCCTTTATAGGGATCATAAAACTTACTAGGATGGATTCATTCAAAGAATGGAATTATACAACAAGCATATGCTATCCCCTTCAAGCTTGTGATAAAAAATAATTGGGGTACTCGCTAGAAATAGTGGGAAAAATGAAAGTGAAACATCTCTTGTATAGGTAGCATGTCACTCTTGAACATGACACTCATCTGTTTCTCGTGTTGGGTTTGGGATATCCTTACTCAGTCACTTGTCCTTTCGGGTTTGGATGATCCATTTTGCATCTCATATGACTATTCCATTTTGTCATCATGACCCTTGGTCTTATGTTGAGTCAAATGCTGCCACACTCGGGAGTTGTGTCACTGATATGTCCAAGAGAAGTCCTATATGCAGTTTATTACCTATACATTGTCTAAACTTTTAGTACAGTCTTGGATCACACTCATTTATTCCACTTTATTCCTTATTTCATGTCGATGTTGAGGGAATCATTATGGACCTCCTTCGACGGGTCACTTCCTGTCGACTTTAGCTCATTATCTAGGAATATGACATAGGAACTCCCTTTCAGTACCTTAGAGCTTGCATGCCTTAATGGAAAGTTCTTCACATCTGATGACATGTTTTCATCACTGACCTTCAATCGGATAATTTCACGAGTGTTTGACTTCAGCTTCATTTTCACATTCACAGATTTATTGTTGTACCTTGAGGACCATTGCCATTATTGGTGGTTTCTCTTGTGCCTGTTAATGGTCTACATCATTGGCCGGTAATCAGGTGGTTTTCTAGCATGTTCGACTTCGACATGTTCATTCACATGTTAAAATTCATACTTTGATTGGGCTGGGATGGAGCACAAAAGCATGATTTTTGCCTATATTAACCGAGGCTACGTGGAGTTATGTATTGTTCATGATTGAACACATGTTTCCTCTATACGGATGGATGTGACCATACCGTGGGACTTTATAGGTATGATGATGATGATGATGATCCTTCTATATTGGGTCGTTGCATCCATACCTTGGATCTTAGACTTCCAGAAAATCCTTTTCATTTGGATGGCTGTGCCCATGTTGTGGATCTTTTCACATAGTCCTTTCTATCCAGATGGTTGTGTCCATACAATGGAATCATGTTTTGATATCATATAATGTTATATATATATAATATTATATATATATATTATATATATATATTATAATATTTTATATATATAGATATATATGTGTGTGTGTGTGTGTGTGTCCTTGATTTGCAGGTCTCATGATAGTGTTTTTTCTTGTCCTTGCAAAAGCTCATAAATCATCTCAACCATCACTCCCTATTTTGCCTTCATGCTTTAGGGCGAATCTGTTACACAATATTTTGTCACGCCTCCTACACTTCCCTGTGTCATACCCTGGAGTGCCCGAAACTTGGAAATTATGCAGTGTACCCATCCTGATATGTAGTCCATATCCTCCCTGAAGACTTAATGAAAACATGCCTTGATCCTTCCCTGAAGAAGTAAGCTCTAAACCCCAATTTCAGGACCAACACGACTGTGACACTAGAAACTAGTGTTGATGGCAGGTTGCATTATACTAGCCTCATGCTTCCAGCATGCTTTTTACTTGGATACTTGCATTGATCCCTAAAAGACAAGTTTACCCAAAGCGGACAAGAAGCTTCGTGATCTAGTTGCTTCCAAAATGACGAGTTGGAGGTTGTTCGTTGTGGATGTGGTTGAATTTCCCAATATTTCCTTTTGATCTTATCCCTATGAGATTCGTGATTGAGATGAGGGCCTTCCCCTATCTTTGGAGAGATCCTAACTCCCTCTCCTTGCCTATATATTCATCCTCTCCCATTCCCAAATGGTTGGTCTCTGATTATTTGTACCCTTATGCTGAGATAGTGCCTACATGCTACTCATTTGGCTTGGAGAAGGAGTGCTTGGAGAGCTTGAGCTTGGAATTGGACATTCACTCAAAGAGGGCTTATTGACATAAAGGCTTGGTTGTATGCTTCCTCTTTTATTTGTAGTTCACTTTCCATAAATGCTTGTGTTAATGCATCAATTATATTAAATCTCCTTGATCTGTTAAGTGGATTAAATTCGATTATGCTAGTTTCACTTGTATGCTTTGTTGCGTCTTTGATCTCTTGTGCAGGTATTCAAACACTGTGAGTAGTAGAGTTGAGCTTGAGGAGCGAGCGATTAAGATATTCAACAAAGGAGTGCATTATAACATCAGAACGAGGTAGGTCTTCTTCCTCTTCTTTCATTTTGATTATGGTTTAGGAAAGCGTCTTGTAGATTGTCACGTAGGTTGCTAGTCCCACTCATTAGGCTAGAGGGATCATCTTTGTCTGAAGAGAGGATTTACCCAAAAGACACAAGTGTTGTGCTTATCACTCACACTGTCGATCAGTCACACTGAGTGTATGTTGTCTGGATAGTTTGAGGCATCTTGTTGTCAAGCCAAGTTGAGTGTGTGTTTGCAAGGTCATGCATGTACGAATTCACTCATTCACATGCTTGGTCTTTTTTTTGAAACTCTGTCTACCAGACCATCCTCCAATAGCTGGACATCCGCTGAACTGCATTGCATAGTTTCAACTCTCAGAGATCATGCACTGTTACCCAGAATTGGGAAAAGCTTGAGGCTGCCTCCTAGGCAGTCTGCACTGTGCAATCCTGGAATTGACCTGACCGACTATAACCCAGAACAACGAAGAATATTCCCAGCAAGCCATTTCAATATACACTACTGGCAAGCACATCAACCAAGCCTCCAACTAGTCAACCATAGAGTTTGATCGGGTAGTGACCCCGAGCCTCACTCCTCCAAAAAATTGTGCAAAAGCTACCAAGCATGCCCATTGCCATTGACTGAAGAAACTGCACAGAAATGCCGAAAAGACACCTTGTTTTTGTCACTACACTGCCCTAAAAAATTGTACAGTTTCTCCAGCCAGCCACCCAGTCATCCGGCTTGCTGCTTACCTAGAAAAATGTGCAGTTTTCACGAGTAGTCCCCCAACTTCCCAACACCCCACTCAGCTCAAAAACTGCGCAAGGATGTCCAACAGGCCAACCTCCCAACATTGCGCAATCTTTCTAAGAAACCGCTCGCAGCCCGCTCCCAGCTCCATGGAGAAATTGCACAATTTTCACTGCCAGTCTCCCTCTGCTGCCTGCACTGTCTCCCTAAAAAAATTGCACAGAGATGCCCTCTAGCCGAGCTAGATCCTATGGACAGTCACTACTGATCTAGATTGCCCATCTCAGCCTCCCAGTGACCTCTGCGCAATTTTCATGAATAGTGCCTGGAGCTTGCATCCCGACTTGAAATCTGCCTTGCGTAGTTTCAGAGCCTTTTGCTTTCTCCCAGTCACATACATCCGAATGAGAATGACAATGCATCATGGTAGACTAGGATATTTTTGGATTTGATGTTGTCGCATCATGAGGGATTGCAGATACAGGTACATGGATAAGACATGACGCAAATGGACGCAAATGGACGAACAAAGAATTCATGCGAGGAGATTTGTTCATGAACAGACGAATAAGGAATGCATGCGAGGAGATTTTTTTTGGGAACAAACAAACACATGAAGCATGCTAAATTACAAGTGAAGGAGTGATGTGCACATGCAACATCAAGCGAACACCAAGCTCATTGAAGACTCCACACACCTTGCAATGCTGAGGTGAAGCTATGATACACCAAGAGCACATCCATCACTCAGAAGCACTGCAGCTTGACATGCACACCAGCATCAACATGAACATACCAGCTTTGTCGTGTCGAGTCATCTCGGTCACATCACTACTGTGGACCATACTGTTGTAATCAATGTAATATAACATGGAAGTCCAAGAGACCCACATGTAAATCTAAAGAGTCATGTAAAGTTGAAGAATCATGTAAGTCAAACAGTCATGAGGTAAGTAAAATAGTCACAAGGGCCAGTTTACCCTTGGCTATAAATACCCCTCACTTGTAGATGCAAAATGCTTTTTATCTTGGCTCCTCCCACATAGCCTTGAGAGTATGTAGTATTTCTTTAAGGAGAGAGTAGTGGCTCCAACACCCTGCTATCGGGGTTAGTGATGTATGGTGTACCGATGTGTCTTTGAAATTTCACTTAATTTAGAACCCTGATAATAGGTCAGCACATTTTCGCACATGTAATGTATTTGTTTATAAGACTATTCTTTGGACACTTGTAATGCATGTTGCTTTAACCTATGTTAAAGAAATTGAACTATTTCGATTGTTCTAGTACATATGCTTATGAAAATGTGTTATATAATTTGTTAACACTGTCTCGCCCGTGTGGGCTATCCCGTGGGACACTCGACAAAACCTTTCCCAAAACTTGTTATAACAACCGCCGCACTCAGGTGGACTACTTCGCTGGGTGTTGTACATGCTATCCATTCACTGTGTGTTTGCGACTGCCGCATATGTGTGCACTACTCCGCCAGAAGCTATGCATGTCCTATTGTGTTGTGTGCCTCTAACAGATTAGGGACTATTCCCTTTCGACTTGAGAATCACTTTCACCCTCTCCCTCTACAGTGAAATAACCTTGACACAAGTAACATTAATCACTCACCAGGCATGCAAACCTCGCTGTTTGAAGACAAAGCATACCACTCTCATGTGCTGACAATAAAGAGCTAAGGAAAACCTTTATGATAACGAAAATCGAGCCATCATATCAGATGGGACTCTTACACCAACATTGTGAGGTCTAGTTGGGACTTCATACCGGGGAGACCCCCTGAATGTTGGCGGGTCCAGCACCATCAACATTTTTGGCGATAGAAGGAGGGCTGCTAATTGTTTATGGTTGAATGTCCTCTCAACCCCACTCATCAATCATTTGGTCAAGGCATCAAATCACACTCCCTCTCACATACGCGCGACTCTGAAGTTGGTTACTCCTCACCTCCTAGACATGAACATGAAATTTCATATTAGCACCTCCACTATGTTCGTCCCATCACCCATCAGTTCGCGAAAGCATTCAGATTGATCCCAGGAAGATAAGATCTTCCATACGCATCAAGAAAGCCAAAGACCACTCCTACAGGAGTTGTTGTATCATCAGTGGAAGAAGCATTTCTTGCCACACTTGAAGGTGTAGCAGAAGCTGTTGAGAATGGAGAGGAACCTCTAGTATTTTGACAAGGAGAATGAGACACACTCATGATCTTGGGCTCAAATTATGGTATAGGAGGCAGAGGGTAAGGCAGCGGAGGAGGCGGAGGCAGAGACAAATCAACAGACTCAGAGCCAGAGCCGTCAGATTTTGAAGAAGAGGAGGAGGATGAAGAAGACGAAGACATGGTTGACTAAAACTTGGAATGGATGACTCATGGACCATTGGTCCTCTCGGGTGCTTTGCATAGGATGCAAATTGTTTGGAGAGAATGCTCGCAAAGTTTAACCCTCACAACACAGTGAAGGCAGAAGATCACTTGAACAACTTCTACCTACAGTTTTAGACACTCAAGGTACGGTATGATGATGTTGCATGTAGGTTGTTTCCATGTACCTTGGATGGCCTTGTAGTAATATGGTATCAAAACCTTCCTGTCAACTCCATCCATAACTGGGCTATTTTCAAACAGATATTTTTGGAAAAGATTGTTGATGACAAGACCCAGACCATATTGCTCAAAGAGTTGGCCAGTTTGAAGATGGATTCGAAAGAAAAGGTAAAAGAATTCAATAAGAGGTTTTTGCGCATATTGAATAAGTTTGCAGTGGACATAAAACCTCATGACTCCATCACTGTCGACTACTACACATTTGCATTGCCAACCAGTATTGCGCAGTTCGTCAAGCGAGCCACAAAACCAACATTACTAGAAAATTGTGAAGATGCAATCTCTGTGGAGAAAGACTTTCATGCAATTTGAGTCATCAATGATGATGAACCAACAAAGGACTCCAGAGATGCGAGCAGAAAGCCCAAGGCTACAACGAGCAAGGGTGAATACAAGGAAGCAATTAACATTGAAACCCTTACTCTCTTTGTCAAGAACTTGACAATAGAAGTGTCTGAGCTCAAACAACAAATGATCGACACATCTACGAGCAACTGGCCACCCAGACAATAGAAAGGAAGCACGTTGTCAGTCAGCAACCGCTTCCTAGCTAAAACTATGCAGAGTTCTAGCTCAGTGTTCCAGATAGAATGGTGTGCGAATGATGAATTTTGCTCATTCCATGAAGACAATCACCAAGAAGGGTCTTGTTCGGATTGGAAACGAGTTGCAACATCAATATGCAATTACACACTAAACATAGTGAGCAGTACATAGGGCTAGTTGAGAGACATAGACGATGATGAATATGCTGCACCTGATGAGACATCAAGCATTGGGCAGGTGATCAACATGTATCAATGCTCGCAAGCATCACAAAATACAAACATCGAGAAGCAACCCCTAAAGAAAAATTAGTTGATACAATCTGGAAAGTCAAGGGGCTCCCCCTACAATTGGGGAATGCGAGAAAAGCTAAAATTTCTGATGAGGAAGGTTAATTTTCCAGCTGTCCCAAAGAAGAAAACACAAAGCAAGCCTAGGAAGACAATGGTGAACAAGAGTGCCAATGAGCAGTAAACTGCAGAACACTCCGCCAAACAATACAAACACCAGTCTGACCCCAGACATCTCAGTGAGTCTACCCTCTCTTGACTACAACATTGTGGAAGACATGAAGAAAACTCATGCAAACATCAATTTGTTCAAGTTGGTCGAGACTCAAAGTCAGTGGGATATTCTGTTGCACGCACTGGGGCAAACATCTACAAACAACGCAGTCTCTACCAGAAAGGGAGAAAGCATATCTCTTGGATCACTCACAACTATGCTAAACACACTCTGGATGGAAGAAGCAAACTCTATTTTCCCTCCATTCTTTGTTTCATTTGAAATTTTTAACTGTAATGTTCACAACTATTTGGTTGATTGTAGCGCATTAGCCAACGTCATGCCACTCTCCATTGAAAATAAGATCAATGCACAATGGAGAAAGACATCCGCGCAAATCATCCAAATTGATCGAACATGCATATCAGCCATTGGTGAACTTTGAGATGTGATCATTCGAATATCTCATGATGACCAAGTTCACCAATGCAGAAACATTGTTGTTGTGGACATACCAGAAGCGTATGGCTTACTACTCATTAGAGACTGGTCTAGCAAGTTGAATGGATAATTTGGTATAGACTGGTCACACTTATGGCTTCCGTATAAGGGAAAAAACAATCAAATCCTGGTGTTATCCGAGAGATACATGAGGCATAACCTATCAATGGCAAGACCGTTGTCCTTCATAGAGCTCATGTTTGGAAACTATCTCTTGGAAACAACACTGGGGTGTTATCTCGCACAACCAGCTTCAACCCCACCAGACATGCAGTTGAGTCTCCTTCCTTACCCAACTGATGCAAATGAAACCTGTACAACACATTGTAAAATTAGTAGCAGTAGCAGTAGCATAAGCACGTCGAATGGTCCGTGTACAAATGAGCTATGGACTATGTATTTTGACGGATCAAAGACATAGGATGGCTCTGGAGTCGGGTGTGTTTTGATTGACTCGAAGCACATGAAAGACTTGACCTTTAGTCGCTTGGAGTTCGAGTGCACAAACAACATTGCTGAATATGAAGCACTCATTGTTGGGTTGTGTTATATTCTTTCCACATAGTTAACGGGGGGTTTGAGGGGTACCCATAACCCCAGTTTATGGGGTCCGGGGCAACGCCCCGGAAAATTTTGGTTTTGGACCCTATGTTAGGTTGGGCGGACCCACCTATGGTTTTGTGCATGATTTTCGCACATGTTTTTTGGACGCGATGGTTTTCGGTCCATGGTTTTGGACGCGATGGTTTTTTCGGTCCATGGTATTGGATGCTTCGACATGTATAAATATGTATTGTAACATTGAAAGGAACATAATGAAAAATCAAGCTAGTAGTCCCGATTTTGCGATCCAGTGGGAAATCTCTGTGTATATGTGTTTTATGTGTTATGCTCTCACATTTTTATTTTTCATGTGATTTAGAATTTGTATGCAGGTAATTTCTGTACGGGGTTAAAACCTACACTTCTATGCTTCCTCTACCTACACTAGGAGTTGCTTCCCCTCCTGTAATTTTGCAAGGTGTTGCGTTGGTGTGATTGAACGCTTTATTGCCCTAACCTCATCATATTATCGCTGAAGCTCCCAAATCTCTGTATTCAGCATCTGCAAGCTTGGATCTTCCTGCAGATTGGTGACCAACTCCATGGCTTGCTCAAATACTATTGTGTAATCTGCAATGGTGAAATCTAGAGTGGCCAACCCTTCCTTGATCACGGCTCCGTGCTACTCCCAGACATATGGCAGAGTCATGGGATGCATATTCAATTATAGCTTTGTGATCTTCATGTTAAGTTTGAATTGAACTCGATTAATCTCAGCTTTGGCTTTGTGCACACCAGCAGCTAATTTTCTAATCTTTACTTCTGGTTGTGCATCCTCAGGGATATGAAGCTTGGGCACCATCCTACATGCTTCCACGACTGCATGCCTAGAGTGCCTCCTTATCCTACAAAACTTGTATTTCAAGGTAATAGCTATTAATTATTAACTTTAATCTCACTGACAACACTGAGAGCTCGATGTTCCTTGATGCGAAGCTCTTCCACGACTCCCTATAATAATGCATGCAATGACTCTAGTTGCATCACAACAATGTTCAGGCCCATATTTGGGACTCTCTCAAGCAGGGAGAGCGATTCCTCACTTCTGTTGCCTTGTCCTACTTCTGTTTTTGTTTCCAGTGAAGGTGACTTGTCACCTTTCTAGGTCTCGCACTACTCTTGTTCTTCCTTCTCCTTGGTAGCTCATTCCTTCTCAATCCGAGCCTTCGCATCCAAAAACTTATCCACTTCAGTTAAACCATCTTAATAAGGTAAGTTCCTTACCTTCGATGAAACACAACGCAATTATTTTGTCATTATATTACATCGTAACATGGATACTTCATGCAACTAATTCTGCCAATGTTCAAACTCTTCATCTGAATCAAACGTGCAGGAACTCTCCCAATCCCATGCGATCCTCCCATCTGTCATTAAATTGATCTATTATTGATCTCACACTATTATTTGATACATCTGGTCTAGTTCATCCTCAGTTTCCTCATAATTATGAATTGGTTCAGTGTAGCACGCCCCTTCTACAAGGTCCAACAACACTACAACTTTCCTTTCAAATGACATTGTCCTCTTTTTCAAGTTGATGACCCCATTCATGTCAATGTCCCAGTCAATTCCTAGGAGTGCAGGGTATGGATTACTGTCATCAATGATTTCTATCACTTCAAATTCAACCATTTTACTGGCATCTTTGATATCAACTATGACTCCGTACAATTGTCCCATAGGGATAATCTTCTGCTAGTTCACCATTTTGAGTTGAATCAGAGACCACTGTAGCGCAAGCCTCCCCATTCTTTCCCCTGTTTGTTTTGGCAGAACGTTCACATTGGACCCCATATCCAAGATGACCTGGTCCATCTCATAATATCCTATCTACATAGTGACCCTCATTTCATGCCCCGTTCTTGCCTTATGTTTGCCAATTTTTCTAACTACGTGGTGTTCATCAAGGGTGTTCTCTTTGCCAGTGCATTTGTTTATTAACACTTGCTGGGCTTTCACAGCTTTTCTGTTGTGCAATATTTTCATGCAGGTCTCCAAGAACATGGTAAGGACAAAGGGATTGAAAAAGAAAAGAGCAGCCGTTTCACTGTTGTTCTTTAATGTAGGCATCGCCTCGGTCCATTTTGTAAAATAGTTGACAACAACTATGATATACCCATGCCCCTCGGCTGAGGTGGGGTTACATGTCATGAAATCAATGCCCCATTTGGTGAATGGCCCAAAAACAACTACTAGTGCAGTGGTACAAGTGGTAATTTGGTTTTGCAATCGAAAATCTGACAAGCATGGCAACTTCTGACTGCAATCATGCAATCTTTGAATATTGTGGGCCAGAAGTAACCAGCTCATAAGATCTTTTGTGTAGTAGTTTAACTAGATAAATGCCCCCCACACACACCTGAATGATAGTCATTCAGGAATTTTTCGGCCTCCTCATGTGTGAGGCACCTTCGTAGAACTATATCGACACCACGACGGTAAAGTGTATCACCGACGATCATGTAGTCTTTGGCTTGGTATCAAATACGTCGTTGTTCAAAGTGAGAGGTGTTAGGCCTAAAGGTTTGGGTTTGGAGAGAGATCAGTATATCTTCGTACCACGGATCACTTGACGATATCAAAAATAGAGCCTCAACCACGATTGATGCTTTAGATGTTAAATTTTTGGATGGTGATGGGAGGTCACAAAGTAACTACGTGAAGATGAGAGATTTCTTTGATTTGGATTTGGTGAATTCAAAATCAAACTCTTGCAAAATGGCTATCCATTTGGAATATTTGACCCCTAGTAATTGACATGTCAGGATGTAGGCCATAGGGTTGCAATCTAACAAAATGGTAGTTTTTCAAAAGAGTATATCGTGTTGAAATCTCTGTACTGCTTGAACAGCTACTAAAGCCAGCTTTTCAACATAGGAGTACTTGCTTTCGGTATCATTTAAGTTACAACGTAAATAATACATAATATGTTCTATTCCATTGTCTTCTTGTACTAAAACCATGGCGATGGTTGTATCTATAGCGGCAAGATACAGGTTAAAGTCTTTTTGATAGTCAGGAGCGTACATTAATGATGCTTTTATCGGAGAATTTTTTAAGGCATCAAAGGAAGCTTGCACAACTAGATCCCAGTTGAAGGGTACTTCTTTTTTCAAAAGATGCATATAACCTTTAGCAAGTTCAGCATAATTTGGAACGAACCTCCTTAGAAAGTTTTCTTTCCCTTGGAGTTTCTGAATCTGAAGCAAATTTGAAGGTGGAGGCATGTCAATGATTGCCTGAACCTTACATGGATCGAGTTGAATTTCGTTCTTAGAAACTACGAAACTAAGTAATCTACCAGAACCAACACAAAACACACACTTGTACGGATTGAGTCGTACCTTGTACTGTCGGGAACGTAGAAATATGGCTCTCAAATGTTGTGGATGATCAGTCCACTTTCGCGAATGAGCTGGTAGATTGTCGAGATATGGTTGAACGATGTGCTTGATGTCATGGAAGGCATAGTTCATTGCCCTCTGAAAGGTTGCCCCTACATTCTTTGAACTAAAAGGTAGTTTATGGTACGTGAACATGCCCTATGGACATATAAATGCAGTCTTCGACTAGTCTTGTGGGCAGATATTGATTTGATTGTATCCAGAAAATCCATCCATGAATGAAAATATTTCGCATCTAGCACATTCATCAATTATCTGGTCAATGAAGGGTGTAGGGTAGTTGTCTTTTGGACAAGCTTGACTTACATCCCTATAATCGATGCACACTCTAATATTTCCTTGCTTTTTCATCACAGGAACTATATTCGATACCCAATCAATGAGAGGAACAGGGTAAATGAAACCAGCATGCAATAATTTTTCAACTTCTTCCTTAATGGCAGTAGCATTCTTCGGGTGAATCGGTCAAAGCCGTTTTCGTACTAGTTTGACATCTAGATACATCTTGATTTCATGTACAATGATGCTCGAGTTGATGCCTGGCATTTCTTCATATGACCATGCAATGACATCTCTGAATTCGCGAGAAAGAGAACATTATATTTCTAGTTCCCAAGGAGAACAAGATTTGCCAACATGAATATTCTCTACAACATTAGGCTTGGTCGAGATATTAATGGTGATAGTTTCCTCAATATTGGACAAATTTTGCTCAGAATCCACCGTATTTATAGTATTTGATAGAAAATCAAAAACTGAAGGATGATTAAGGTTGCTAGAATAATCTTCATTGTTATATTGAATGTGGGAACGATGGTGGTAATCTTCCCATGGTGCCTCTCCTATCATCATTGATTGAATGATTCCTTCATCTATAGAATGTATACGAGACCAAGGATCGAAAGAGGTGCCATACACTAGAAACATGTCTATCCAAACACTTGCTGAGTGTTGATTTGGGTTTGCTGCCCAGGCCCAGAAAATTGATTGTTACAAAGATTCTATGGGGCTTGGGGGCAACACCTCATGATGATCCACACTGTCAAAATGGTCAGAGTTCTTCTTAATCTTTAATGATGTAGAAGATATCATGTGACAGGTTTCCACTGTGGCCACTTCCGCTAGATTACTTGGAGTTGGGAGGGAAAAAGTACCCATTAAGGTAGGGTCTTTTAGGAGACCTACTCCGACATTTTGAAGTGATTGAGAGCTTCCATGGATCAATGGAATGCTTCCAGTAGCTTGTGAACTGTTGGGGAAAAAGGTTAGTCGGTCAACGATTGTAATTCTGCCTTGGAAGGGAAATGCAATTTTTCTAAAATATGTTGACACAACAATAGCCATAGCATAAATCCAGGGCTTTCCCAGTAAGATATTGTAATCAAGGTTTCCATAAATGATCTCGACTTCAATTTCTACTGTCTTGCCTCCCAATTCAACTTGCAAGTTACTTAATATCGCATACGGCGTGTATGTTCTTCCATCGAATGCCTTTAATGTTGTTGATGATCATGACAAGGGTGGTGAGCCTAAAGTTTTCCAGCAGCTCATCAACATAATACAGGTAGATGCCCCCTCATCAATGATTGTTTGATGAATAGTTTTATTGAGGGGTTTTACCTATTTAAGGAAAGCAAGTTGGGCTGGTAATTGAGGTTCATATCCTTTATGATTAAAGGCCACAAGATTGGAATCCACTGGATCAATCGCACCTATTTCCGATAATAGAGCCTGCTTTTGGGAGGGGAAATTCTATAATACTTCAAGTGTCGACATAGCAGATGGCGATTGAGCTAGATCCTCCACTATATTATAATTTTGTGCTACTCGGGCACGAGGATTAAATGTCGATTTATGTACTACTCCCTTAGGCAAATTTATAGTTAATTCAGGAATGATGGGCTGAACAACTTCTAGCGAAGCTGTTGTCGATCTACTGGGTTGATCTGTAGCCTTATTGTTCGATGACTATGGATTCCCATAATATTTATTCCTTGTCGATATCAAAGCATCATTTTGTTGTTTCGAGATGGATAGCATAAGCACTTGGGATGGGGAAGCATGATCGATAGCAACCAGATTAGTTTCTGGGTTTGGAAACGGATCAGTCAACAACGCTGAGGTACTTGAAGTCTTCAAAAATTTCATGACCTCAGCTCGATGTGGACAATATTTCATCCAATGTTCTTCATTACATATGAAACCTGGTGGACCTGGTTTCTTTCACCCAGTAGGGTTTTCAGAAGATTTTTCAGGATTTGAATTTTCTTGTTTTCTCTTATTATTTTTCCCTTTCTTCTTGTCCCCTGGTTGCTTTGGTTCTTTGCCCTTATCTGATGACTCGAAATTAACCTTCAAGGCAAGAAGTTTGTCATTTGCTTTTTTACTAGAAACTATAAGGGCTTTACTAGATGGAGTCTTTGCAGTTTTCGTTCTTGAGGTACCGATCATGCCATCACCGGCATGAGAGTCCCTGTTTGATTTAGGAGGGGGAGGAATGGAAAATTATGGTCTAGGAGCGTTAGGAATTTTGTCATAGAGCATGCCAGATTGAGTATAGATTAAGTCTAAATATTGTGCATGAGAAATGACTTGCTCTTCAATGACAACTCCTCCCTTCGCCACATGTTCAGTAATAGAAGGCAATAATGACTTAATAAACCACTCAATTAGAAGCTGATCAGGAACATACGTCTTTACCATTCGATGACGACGTTGCCACTCATGAATATGATCAGATATGTGAGTGGTTGTTGTTTGTTTAAAGTTGGTAAGGAGTTATGTTCCCATTTCGTACCTTATGGGTAATTGAAAGTGGGTCAGAAAGGTAGTGGCAAGGGTGCTAAAGTTATCAAACGAAGCTTTAGGAAATTCAATATACCATTTTGCTACCGAACCAGTTAGCGTTCACGGAAAATGCGAAGCCTAATCGAATCATCATTTATGGTGTTAGATGAGCACCACAAATTAAAAGTCATTACGTGATTCGATGGATCTTCACTTAGATTTCCATTGAATTTAGGAATATCAGAGGGAAGTTTATGAGGAATTGTTGGCCATCTAGAGGCATATACAATTGGATCATTTGTCTATTAGTTCAAATCTGGTAATTCTAGAGTTGCTACAAAAGGCAACTGTTGATTCGGGTTTGGCAAAGCATACCCAGGATAAGATGGGATCCCCTGAGAAATAGGTCTTTGCATACCAGCGTAATGTATCTAATGCTAATAACTTTGATAAGGTTGATGGGCATAACCATTATAGTATGGTTGTTGATAACCATTTTGAGGATGTGGTTGCCCATTACCTACAAAGCCTTGTTGCTCAGGTCCTCGGTAAGCTTTCTGGAATTGCGGTTGGTGATATTGTACTAGCCATGGTTATTGGACCATTTTCTGTTGTCCAATACTAGATGATCGACCAAGATGTGGAGTGATAGTACGTGTTTGAGCCTAAGTCATTCCAGGTAAGGAAGCACTAACCTGAGGTTGCAATTGAGCCACAGAGATAAGAGGTTGTTGTATTGCAACCTGGGAGACTTGAGGTTGACACACAATACGCAGTGCTTGTACTTGTGATACAGTCACAATAGCAGGTGTAGTGGGAATATTCAACACAGGTTGGGCTAGTTACATTGAATATACAACCCTTTGTTGTTGAGGTAGTGTTAGTATCCAAGCACTGGATGTAATTCTAGTTTGACCTGAATTTTGTTGTAAACTCTCATATGGTTGCTTTCCAGGAGGGAACAATGAAAAAGTATACTGCCCCCATATGGTGGCAATCCAGTGCTCAAAGGATAGATTGGTCTTTGAAGACTGGACTACCCAAATCGATACTGATATGTAGGATCAATTTTCTGAGTTTCAACATAAGAAATGCCAGATAGGATTCCAGATGAACAAATAGGAATAGACCATGTCGTTGAAATAGTCCCTAGGTGGACTTCATCTAGCGGTTGATAACTAGTTGGGACAGATGATATACCAGCAAACATCGTCAGAATAGCAGTAGGAAGTTCTATTGTGGCTGTATCAAATGACACAGTCCTAGATGTTGATGGTTGTTCAGACATATTTAGTCTATCCAAAAGATTTCCTAGCGTTTCGATAGGAACATGCGATGAAAGATGATTAAAAGAACTAACTTCATGAATAGAAGGATATAAGTGGATCCCAGTTCCAAACTGTAATGGGGTACTATCTCTTCAATAAAAATCAGTCCAGGTGGAAGAGGTAGACCGTCAGGTTTGTAAAATATTTCAGGAGCCGAAGAAGGTATAGCTTCTGCAGTGAAAGATACAGGAGGGGTGACACTTTCTGAATTATGGATTTCAACTTCCATACATTCAGGTGAATGAACTTCAGTCTCTGGATTAGCTCTTGCTTCAACTTTTTCAGGTATGGAAGTGTCTACCATTACACAAGGATCAGTTCTAATGTCCTCTTGTAACTACGAAACTTCTTCTATAAAGGCAGAGGTACCAGAAATGATAAGAGTAACTATAGTCTCTGATGTTGTTGAAACAGAAATTTCAAATAGACAAGGAGAATTGGACTCATTTAAACGAGACCGTTTTGCCTGAAATGGTTTTGTTTCTGGAGTTAAAGAAGGTTGACACGCTAATCTCTGTAAATGACAGGGTTTTGATTGACTTTCTTCCACAATTGCGGATTACTTGATCAACTCAAAATTAAAGGGAAAATGTTGTTATTCCGAATTTAATAAATTTTAATGACGCTTTGACACAACTTTGCTTTTTCAATTTTTAAGAGTCAAGAAAAGCTAAAGACGACTCTAGCCCCCTTCGATTTTTAATGAGCTTGAAGTGACAAGTGCTCAGATGGACCTTTTCTTTTAAGGAGTCGAAAATGAAAGAAAGTGACTACTCTAGAGATCTAGATAGAGAGATTACCAAATCAATCGTGTCAATCTTCCCAAATACTGTGTTCAGTGCATTGCGATTGATAGGGCGGCAGACACGGCTTCCTATGGATAAAGGATATTAGCCTATTGTGGTCTCCTAATGTATACTCGACAGTACGTGGAGCACAATTCCATGCTAGCACTTGTTGTATCAAAGAGGAGGAATCACCCAGCCTTCGATGAAAACGATAGTTACTAGATTTTACGATGCCAGAACACGTCTCTAGCGTAGACCTCTAGATGTGTTGTGTTAGGTTCCAAAGCATTGTAAAGTTCATTGAGATTTATTTTAGAGTTGATCTTGTTTAGAAGTTTGTCTTTCAAGGTTCACCGCATGATGTAGATGTAAAATTCCTAAATATGCAATCTAAAATGATAAACAATCATTGTTTTCTTTTAGCAATGAAAATCCTAGCTACTAAGGAAAGAAAATTATGATTCTTTCAACAAAGAGAAAAGAGCACACACTAAATGCACTTTTCCTAAATCATTTTTGCACATGGTCTAAATGCAAATGCAAATGCACGTATTTGTTTTTCGTTCCCTTAATGTGAAGAATGCCAAAAAAGGAGAACTAAGTATAGATCTGAACTATTTTCTTCAAGGCGACATTTCGAAAATTTCTTTTCTAAAATAAAGGAAGACTAAACAACACTTTTCGATTTTGAATAGAAAACTGCTTTTGACACTTCAAATATTAAAAATTCAAATCGAATACATGATAGAAAGTACAATCAACTATCTAGAGAAGGAAGATTTTACGACACTTCTCTTTTTGACTCAAAATGACAGTTACGACACTTTTTTCATCAAAACGACAGTTCGATTCAAGCGACTTTTTGACTAAGCATCGTAAATGATAGAAAAATACATAAAAACATTTACTAATCCTACAATGGAGGCTGAAATATGTAAAGGAAGGAGGCTTTAGCGATGAGATACTGATCATAAGCAACAAAACAACTGAATAGCTCTAAAAAAGAGGTGCAAAAACCCAAATTTCAAAGAGAGAAATAGTATTACTCAGTCATCACACCTGTGCTTCAAAGAAACAAGGATGCATCTCACCTGCTACACATGGGAGGTGTGATGCATACTAGTTTCCAGTTACAGATAGTGCAATGGGCCAGGGAGCGCAACTGAGGTGGGTTTTTTCTCAAATTTGCAGCTGAGTTCAGTGATTTAGGCTGAGCTATTATGGACAATAAAATACAAAGTACAAGGGTATGATCTTGGGAGGTTAATGAGCTACCACAAGGGCATCTAGGATGCTTTTAAGTCAGATGTTCAGTTCATAAACTAACCTGGAGATTGACTGAAGTAGCATTCATCTACTTTGCAATTGCATAGCAAGAGCAGTTTGAAGGCTATCTGGCTAACTTCAAGCTCCGTCTGTAGTTTATAAAGCAAACAACAATAACAAACAAACAAACTATTCGATCCCCAATGGAGTCGCCATTTTGTTTCCGTGAAAACTAGTGTCTTTTCGATCTGCTGGTCCCACGAAGATTGGTAGCTATCCTAGAAACAAACAATCAAAGCAATTTGTGATTTCCTTTATGTATGATAGATAAAAGAGAAGCAAAGGGACCAACCTGGATCTTCCACTTGACTCCTTGCTTGATTTCTCTCTCCCTTGATAGAGCTTGCAACTCCTCTCCTACTTGCCCTGCTTAGAGAATACCTGTAGAGACAAAGTAAGAAAACACCATGAAAGCATCTTGATCTATAATACCATAAACAATGCAGAATAAGAAATACATTGATCATACAATTGCATTCACAAATAACAAGATTCACAAATACATGATGGTATGGAGGAAAACTCAAATAACTTTATTAATAATAGAAGAGAGGATTACAACCCAGCTGTCTAATCCAGCATCATCCTCCCAACGTCAAAGCCCTCTTCACCTCATGAAAAGCAAGATCACCCAACAATACAATGTTCTCTCAAAGACAAACTATCAACACTTCCTTACAAATTACAAAATTCCAGCCTCTAGATCTCTCAGATGAGGGATCCATTTATAGATTTCTGCAAGGGTATGATTCAGCTCTGGGTTTTTGATTAGTGTCATTCCACTCATAGTTCTTGGTTCCACTTGGAGATTTCATTGATCTCTTACTCATGCCTTGGCAAATTCAAAGAGGCAAGTGTCATAGGAGAAGTTTCTAGAAGATTCCATGAGCATCCACTTAGCAAATTGCCTCAGCCATTTGTCTATTCTCGCTCATCAAACCCTACAAAAAGCCTCTTCAGTATGCATCACACCTGGCTAGTGTAGGAGCCAGTATGCATCGCACCTTGACAATGGAGCAGTTAGTATGGTCTATTTTTGGCCAATTTTGAGTGGTTTCTCAGGTGGAACTTTTGGGAAATGATGTAATCACTTTACCATGATCCTTTAGGGTATGAAACAAATCTTTTAGCGGTTAAAAATCCCTTGGTTTATTGACATATATGATTGGGGTTGAAGTGCCCAAATATGTCTATAATAATTCCTTTGATAGTTTGTCCTACCGCCCTCTTTGGTGAATCATATTCACATCACATATCGTAGACGTTTGATACCATATATTCAAATATTGTACTCTATGTTATACCAACTTTACCATATAGTCCCCATGTTTGACATAGTGGGTCAAGATGATTCTAGACCTCCTCTAGTAGTTCACTCTCGTTTTCCTCTTCCCTTAATTCTTCACTAGGAACCATCGTTCCAAGAAGCATTAAGGCCATCTTTAGACAATTAAGGCCAATTTCTTGAAAGTCGCAGATCCTAATTTCGATGGTCGGTTTTTCCACTACGATCTCCACAATATTTAGGACCTTTTTCTCCTCTCCAAAATTCACCATAGCTCACTTAGGAAATGAATTCCAATTGTAGGGAAAACATCCTTTTATGAAAAAATCCATATTTGATGAACCGTAAAATCCATTGGAAATTTCTCATCATGCACTATAATGGGTCTCTCTTAGTTTTTTATGCTTTGACACTTCACCAAGAGTCCATTTAAACAATAAGGGTCACTTCGTTGCCTCTCAAAACCGAATTTCTTGATAAGCTACACATGTACTTTGGGGGCTACTTTCCCTTAGCACTTGTCATCTCACGTATCGATTTTCATCATGAGAAACCATAATTTTCTCATGTTTTCATGGTCCCCACCAGGCCTATTCTTTGTGGCAACATCATTGAGTCACCCTTATTTAGATCATCCACGACGAGTAACCTTTGCATCCATGGAGTCTGTCTTGCATCCCATTGTTTCATGTCATAGTATTCCATCCATCTTTGTATACCATTCATCCCTTGTTGACCATTTTAGCCTTTAATCATACTGTCCACCATCCCCTCCAAAGTCGAGTCAGGCATTGCCAAGTCAACCGTGCACTTATGCTCTGATAAGGTAAGTCGTATGTTTACCCCAATTACACATCAATTTGTCACCGTCCCTGTTACCGCTCTCCCGCATCTTGGAGGACTCGTTCTAGGACCTATGAGAAGTGACATGACCTGCAAACACTTGCATTACATTCCGCTAAACATAAACTTCATTTGCCCTAAAGACATCTCCTGCTTAAAACCCCTAAAAATAGCCCTTTTTCCATTGGCGCAGTTCCATAGTGCAGCCCTCGCGCCAATGGGGGAAATCCTCCAAAGAGGGTGCGCCAGTTGGCACTTTTTCACAGAGTCGCACTCGTGCCAACCATAATCAGTGGTGCTTTTTAACAAACAAACAACGGAAGATTCATCCTAACAAACTCCTGGACTGAATCTATCTTGAGTTGGGTGGTTTGGCTTCGGATCTCCATAGAGGGGAAGTGGTTTTCCACCTCTCGTGGAAGCTTCTTTAGTGATAAAGCCAATCCGATGAATATTGTGGATGATCCCAACTCCCCCTCCTCCATCTATAAAAGTTTGTCCATTTTCCTTTGGCAAGCTAGTTCCAGAGTTCTAGAGTTCCAAAGATTGAGAATTGTCAAGTTCATGCTGCAAGAAGCCTTTGTCATTCCCATAAGGCTAAATCTAAATTAAGGAGATTCTTGTCCAAATAACCAAGGAGAGAGAGGCTTGTTCCCATTCCCAACAAGCTTTGCAAGACATGTGCTGCTGATCACCCAGCCAAAGGAGGATTTGACGTCAGAACTATGGTTGTATCTTCTTTGTTTATCAATAATAGACGACTATCATTATGGTTCCACTCTTATTGTCTTTTGTAATGATGATGAGTTATATCCTTTCTGACTGATATATAGTTGCATCTATTGGATTTTATGCTTGTGTTTGTGTCATTCTTTGCCTGTGTAGGTGTCCTTTCATGGAGATCGTGGGGATCGTGACCAGCCAGAGTAAAGGAACGGGAGCGTCGACTCTTCTACAAGTACTAGCGTTGGAATCCAGGTAGGCCCTCATCATTGGTCTTTGATTTGCAATTAGGAACATGCATGATAGCATTGTTTGATTGTTGCTAAACCCAATCTGGGCTAGTAGGGATCACCTCTGTCCGCAGAGGGGATTTACCTCCTCAACAGTCCCTTGGTCCCATTTTCTCCATTATCCTTGGTGTCAGTCCATCAATCACATTAATATTTTCCCTCGTACCTTAGTTGAGGATCCTCATCGCCTCACCTATGGCATGCCCTGTTTTGTGTACATCAGCTCATTTATTCCAAAAGAACGACCTAGAGGGCAGTGTATCTTGGTTCTAGCTTCCACTCTTATTCAGTGCCTTGGATCAAGCAAAGGGAATGATCATTTCTCTTTGACTTGGTTGTTTCATGCTTCTCATTCATACACATGATCGTCTAGTGATGCAACAAATTATACCAGTGATTCCCAGTTATGTGTGAGATGTTTCAGACCTTGTGAGGGGGTGGCCCTTCAAGTAGCATCCCACATGCCTAGATGCCTTCCCATTATGCTACAACCTTAGATACAGTTCCACATATTTGAAGGGTTCATTTCCTACTGCTTGAAGTGTTCATAGCATGCATGTCTCCTCTAGATGATCCATTCAGTTTGTAGTGACCTTTCCTATTTAGTAGGGTTTCTTTGGTTGTTCTACCCTCCCTCCCACCCATGTTTTGAGGGAAGTGCCATTATATCTCATCTACTCAGATATTATTGTATTTAGTCTTGGGTCATGTTTTTTCCAATACATATTATGTATATGGGACACATTGTATTATCTTCTGGCTCATTCATGTCAGCATGTCATGTACCATTCAACATGTATTTTATTTCTCAGTTTCATGTTTCTAGTCGCATCATTATTTTTGTACTAAGTTATCTCGACGGGTAAAGGTATGACTCCCCCGCCTCAACGAGATCCAAATTCCCAACATAAAAGGAGACTTGCACCGGTCTCACCCCCTCTGTCACTATCCTCTTTCACTTCAGCTCCATTGGTCTCTCTCTCTCTCTCTCTCTCTCTCTCCACTTCATTGTCTAGCAATTGTTTCCTTACAACGTACTTTGTTCATACATTTTTCTCCTAACACTTGTATGTTGGGGGACAATATGTTATCACAAAAAATTGATCATCTAACCATGCTTTACTAGATGGTTCGAAGTACACCATGTAGGGCCAATTTTACCATAGTAAAATTGCTTTCACTGTGAGAAATTACTTAATAAACCACATTTGTTAAGCCATTTATAATTAAACCCATGAAGAATAATTAAATAAATCACTATTTATTTAATTATATTCTAGGAATAATTAATTAAACCATTGTTTAATTAATATTCCTTGCCACATTTGACCCAATCATGAGAAATAAATAGATAAATCATTAATTATCTTATTTTTCTTTAGGAATAATTAATTAATCACTAATTAGTTATTATTCCTTGTCAACTTTGACTAAATCCCTGAGGAATAATTAAATAAATCGTTATTTTTTAATTATTCCTTAGCTATATTTCTTAATATGATAAATAAATCATTTATTTATTTATTATTTCTAAATAAAAGTCCAAATACATTTTCCCTCCAAACCAAATATAATAAAATATCCTGAATGGTTAACTCTATAATAGGATTAATAATGTTTTATTATTGCTCATTATTCGAGGCTAACCTAATATTTTGTTATAAATAGAAGGGTTTTCCATTCATTCTTCAGTTTTGATCATTTTTATTGTTGCACTAACTGTTGTAACTCTGATTATTATCACTGTCACACATCATTTTTGTTTTCCATTTGAGTTCTCATTGAGCTCAAACATTTTGTTTACTGGGTTTTACACATTATAGAGGAGAGCGACTCTACAAAATCTGAAGACATTGAGGATAGCCAAGAACCCATCCCATAGAGGGGGATTGGTAACATTATTTGCTTCCTTCACAATTGTTGTTTAATAAAATATATTCTGTATATATGTGGTTTCCATTGGATTATTGTAGTTATTTGTGCTTATTTTACTATTCCATTTTGTTGTTTAACTATGTATGTTGCATAGATAAGGGCTTTGGTAGGATTTGCTTCTATCATTTATTGTATATCTACACTGTTTAACAACCATTTTTATTGTTGCTGTGGTTTTTCATCCACAGCCTAAAGTAGTTTCTTTTCATACACATTCAAGAAGAATTCTACATAACAACTACTCCTAGAAGTCTTCAGCCCATGGCTTCACCTCCTGCTCCTTCTACTTCATCACAATTGGCAGTGCTTACGAACCCTTTTCCACATCAAGGATATGTGGCTTCCCAACCCACACAAAGTAATGCAGCCCCTGAACCTTCACAATTTGGCCAAAACAATTATCATATTCTCAAGATTAATTCTAGGCAAGGCAACACAAAACAAGTCAACCTCCAGACTTGGTTGTGCCAATATGAAAAGCCTCCTTCAAAGTCAGCAACTGATTCCTAGCCGAAAGTTTCCACTGAGCCTTTTTCATCATTAAATGATACCTTATTGATCCCTCCAGTTGAAGTGGAGGTTTCCCCCATGATCCCCAATGGTCCATTATGTCGAATTGTTTCTTCTTCTAAAGTCATTCTTACCTATAGCATAGTAGACGAGTTGGCGCAGTCTACTACTACCATGTCAATAGTGGAAGTACTAGAGACATGCCCATCCCAATAGAATGATCCACTATCTTCTTTAAGCACTGTGGATCCCTTTGACAATCATATGATTTTCTTTGATGTTGATAAAGAATAACATCATCCCCTTCCTTCATCTATTTCCTTTCAAATACCAGTCTCCATAAAAATGCTATTGTCCAACGGTGTATAGTAGATGAAGGCGCTTCCACCTATGTGATGGCCACTAGTGTTTGGAAGCAACTTTGGTTCAGCTAACTTGTTAGCATCCACTACTCATCATGCTTGGGATGGTTAGCCCTCATAGACACTTGATTTATATCGTAGTTGCCCCATCGCTATTGCTGGAAAGACAACCTTGATTGCTATTAAAGTCATTAATGCCCCATTATATTATAACATTTTATTGGGTCATAACTACACCGGTTCCATGTTCATTGTTGCATCTGTTGTATTTTTCTAGATGTTCTTTCTTCACAATGGAAATATCGTCACTATCAATAAACTGACTTACTATCATGCTCAGTCTCAGACCTCTCCTCTGACTACTATTTCATCAATGAATGGCAATAAGACCACCCTTTCCCTAAATCATACTTTCCCTATAGTCTATAAATATTCCACGCTACTTGGGGCTTATTATGACCCACTTCCTACTCCTTCTATGCCCAACTATTTTAGTGTTTGCATGGTTCAAGTGTCATGGGCCGTAGGAAAGCTATTTGGTATGCCTTCTCAGTAGCCATCTCCTCTATAACCCCCTACTCTAGATTCAACCCATCCTTCAAGTATAATTCCTCAGGCCAATTCCCTTTAGCTATTATGTTCCCCATTCCTTTCCAACTAGGAACTATTCCTCCAGGTCTCAACCATCCAAGAGTAGTTCCCCTAAGTCATTACCCCTCCAGTTAGATACCTTTCTTATTCACACCACCAGGAATATTCTCTACCCCTATTATGGCTATGTTGATTCTAGCTAACATTGCTTTGGGGACCCCAGTATGGTACATTTATCCTCCCACAAACACTCCCCCAAACTAAATCAAACCTTACACAACTTTGACTCTAGTTCAACCCATCGTTCCCTACCCTTACATTACTTCAGTTCCATAACAATCTCAGCAGGAATCTACTACTATTGTGAAAGCATCTGGTGATGGGGGAAAATCCAAGAGAAATGGAAACAAAGATAAGGCATGCCAACCAACTCCCACTCCTCCTAAACCACCAAAGCCCTCTCCTCCGTGTGCTTTGTTTGATGTTGTTGGGCATGCCACCAATAATTGTCCTAAACTCCCTCATATTAAGAATGTGGTCTTTGATAAAATTTTTGACCCTAATATTCTTGCCATCCATTTCATCTTACTTATGTCTACCAAAAATGCATTGGTCACCCTTCTTCTTTGCCTGATAAGTATGGACATTACTCCCATCACTATCCTCATCTTGAATATTTTCGTGATACACTCGAAGTGCTTGATGAGTTAGATTTCACTCATGGTGATTCCACTTCCCCTCTACCTGCGGGTCTTGGAACCACTACATCACTAGGATAGGAGGTCTTTCAACCCACCATTGTGATCCCTCCTCCTGATATCAAGATGGCAGATAGTTCAGCCCCTATTCTCTATATGTCACCATCCATGAGATTTATCTATTAAAACTCTTTAGTATTTTTGTATTGTGCTTCTTTCAAACCTTTTTCAGAAGACACTTTGGTCTCCAAATCAGTAGATGTCACATCTACTAGTCATCCCTTCAACCCTTATGATGATGCACATGTGAACCTTGTCTCCCATGAGGATAATTGGTTCAATATTTCAAACCCATGAATGCAAGCCACATCCACCTTGTGGACATTACATTACCACTCAATATTTGGGTAAGGGGGCATCCATTTTTTAGAGTCCAGGGGAAGTTATTCTCCCCAACCCTCTTAATGTATTTTGTAGTGCTGACTCTCGTACCATTATTCTTCCCCATTTAGAAGAACCTGTAGAGTCTCATATCACTTCATATCACTAGACTAGGGATGATCCACTTAATCATTTTTCCATCTTACATCCACAACACAACCCCTTAGACATTGTTTTTGTTCAACCATTGTGTCATTTAGATGAGCATCAGTTCATTATATTCAAAGCCACTCTTTGGTATAAAGACACCATGTATGCAAATCCATAAATTTATTCCATTTGATTCATATATGCAATGCCAAATGTGATTGGTAATCCACCATTTCCTTTCCCTTAATGCACCCTTTATCCATTATTCCCAGAAAGAAGAAAAATTCCATAAAATAAACAAATGGTGAACCAGATTATCAAAATGTGTTTAGATTCTACTACTCTAAATACACTTCGCATGTCCATATCATGTTATCACCATACATACAAAAATGAGGGCACCTATGCCCCTACACCTCCTCATCATCCTCTAGAGGATCTCATGCCAATTGGGCTAGATGCTTGAATAATTTATTTGAACAACTAAAAAACAATGGCACCTGAAAAACTCATCCCACTAGGGGAATGATTCCCACCTTTACATACCCAATAAGTCCAATCCATCATCATATGTTGGGAGGAAATAGCTCATGCTCATGGGCATGGTGGCACCCTTGGCCATCTTCTCATTTAATTAACATAAGTTTTTGCCTAGACCCCAGTGATCTAGGTATGTCCAATTATCCTTTCATTTCTTGGATATTTTGTCTTACCAACCTCTATGATGAGCCATTTACACATCATATATCATAGATGCTTGATACCATGCCTTCAAATATTCTACCATATGTGATCCCAAACTTAGCACCCAGTTGCCATGTTTGACTTGGTGGGAAGGGGTGATCCTAGACCTTCCCTAGTAGTCCATTCATTTACTCCTTCCTTACCTTAATATTTGACCAGCAACCATCCTTCCAAGAAGCATTAAGGTCGTCTTTAGATAAGTAAGGCCACCTACCTGAAAGTCATTCATCCAAAATATGACGATGACTTTTTCTGCTTTGAGCTCACTAAGATTTAGGGCCTTCTCCTCCTCTCCAAATTTTCCAACAACTAAATGTGCAAATGAATTGGATTTGGGGCCAAGAGGCCCTTTTATAAGAAAAACCCTAGTTTTTCTATTGATCATTACGAGAAAACTGTAGCTCGGTTTGAAAAACCATCAGCACTATTGGAAATCTCTCACTAAGCTCTATAATGGGTATCTCATTGTTTTTAGTAATTTAAAACTTCACTAGGAAGCCATTTTTCCATGAAGTCTCACTTTGACTCCTCTAATAACCAAATTTCTTCATATGAGCTACACATATGGTGGTCCCACTTTACCTTTGTATTTTTTGACTCCCATGTTAATTTTTGGCATGAGTAACTATTATTTACTCATGCTTTTATGGCCCCATTTGGGCTTCCCCTATGTGGCAGCATCATCAAGTCACCCTTATTCAGAGCATCATAGATGCATCACCCTTGCATCATGGACTCTGTTTAGAGACCCCTTGAGTCCTGTTACATTGTATCATCCATATTTTCATCATATTCATCCTATTCTTCTCATTTTTAGCCTCCATCTTTTGCTGACCTGCCTTTGAAAAGCATTTGTCTCAGTAATTGACCATCCACTCTAGAATTGAGTTAGTCGTTGCGAGGTAAACCATGCACATTATGCTATGAAAAAGGAATTCGTCAATCTGCCACTCATATTATCCTTCCTTCATCATCCCTAGTGTCAGTCTATCAGTCACATTACTATGATTCTCGTGCCTTTGTTAAGCAATCCTCATTGCCTCAACTCTAGTGGGCCATGTTTTATCAACTTTAACACATTTATTTCAGTTTAGTGATCTACAGGATAATGTACCTTGGTTCTCGCCTTCATCATTGTTTGGTGCCTCAGATCATGCAAAGGGAATCCTCATTTCCCTTTGAGTTGGTTAGTTCTTGTGTGCTTGGCTCCAACTCATTATTACACAATCATTAATTGTACACTTGATGGTCTAGTGATCCAACATATTATACAACCCTTTCTTGGGTGTGTGTGATATGTTTCAGACCTCATGAAGGAGTGGCCCTTTAGGTAGCCCCCCACATGCCTAGATGTCAGCAACTCGTGATATAGCCTCAAATGTATTTTCATATATTTGACTAATTTGATCCCTGTTGATCATAATGCTTATGGCATGGTCTATCTCATTCAAATGATCCATTCAGATCTTCAAATAATTTTCCTATTTAGCAAGGCTTCTTTGGTTGTGATCCCCCCCTCGCCATGTGAGCTTGAGGGGAATTATGTCTCATGTACTCATATTGGAAGATATTATTGTATTCATTCTTGGCCTATGTTTTCTAGGAACATTATGTACATGGGACTCATTATATCATGTATCATGTATCATGTATTATATACTTTATTGCTCATACCCACATTGGTAGGCGCACCATTATCATTTTTAATCAATTATCTCGATGAGTATGAGTATGCCTCCCCCACCTCATTTGACATCATGTAATCCAAAATAAAAGGAGACTTATATCATATTAGTAGGTCTCACCCCCTCCATTATTAGTCTGTCCTTGCCTTGCTTCAACTCTCTCTCTCTCTCTCTCTCTCTCTCTCTCTCTCTCCCCCTCTGAGTTTCCTTTGGTGTCTCCTAAAAGTGGAACCTACAACGTATTTCAGTCATACGATTTTCTCCTGGCACTTATACATTGGGAGGCAATCTGTTATCACCCAAAAATGATCACATGGCCATTTCTTACTAGGCAGATCAAAATACACCATGTAGGATTAATTTTACCATAATAAATTCACTTTCACCATGGAAATAATTTAGTAAGCCATTTCTCCTACATTATTTCTTATTAAAATTTAAAAATCCCTATAAGAATATTTAAATAAATCAATGTTTATTTAATATTATATAGGAATAATTACTAAATCATTATTTAATAATTATTCCTTGTCACACTTTGAATAAATCACCCTGGAAGAATTAAATAAATCATTATTTATTTGTTATTCCTATTTTTATTTTTGAGATAATTATTAAATCACTATTTAATAATTAATAATAAATCATTAATATATCATTTTTATTTGTTAATTAATTTAATCACTTTCTAAATAAAGATATTTGATCATTTTGAATATATTTTCTCTCGCAAAAAATATAATAAAGTATTCACAATGGTTAGATTTTGATTTAGTCAATTATTTTTTAATTCCAAAGTTAGCTCAATACTTTGTTATAAATAAGAGGGTTTTTCGTTCATTCTTCACCTTGATCATTCTCATCATCACCACTATCGCCTTATCACATTTGAGCTTCTTCTTGAGTTCGAGCTATTTTTCAATTTATTTATTTATTTATTTTATATTATATATATTATATTATATATATATATATTTATTTTATTTATTTATTTTTTTTTTTTTTATTTTTTATTTTTATTTTTTTTTTTTTTTTTTTTTTTCGCATTGCAAGTTGAAAGAGAGAAATCGATCAGTGAAGCACAAGGACATCAAAAGGACCCATCCCATGGAGGGGGATCTATAGACACAAGTTTATAAGTTCTCCTCACCAGGTGTAAAGTTTCTACTAATAAAATTTTCGTATTCATATGATCCATTGGGTTGCTATAGTTTCATTTTTGTTGTTATATGTTTCTAGTTGCATATGATATTTTGCTACATGGATTTTCTCATTTTTTTCATTGCAGATCTGAAGCGTAAACAACTATTTTTGTTGTTAGGGTCACTTATCACAAGTGAGTTAAGTGAAGAATTTTTGGTAAACTTACTAATAATTTTCATACTAACACTATATCATCTTCAACAAGTATCAGTCCATCCATGTCATTCTCAGCTTTCACAGTGGTAAAAATTGAGGTAAAATAGCATAATTTTTTATTTATTAAGGGTTTAAGAGAATGTCATGAAAAAATACTGAGAATTACTCACTCATATTTTTAAACCAATATTTCCCCTTCTTTTCCACTCCCTAGTTTTAGAGACACAAAATCTTTCAGTTTGGGGGAGTGTACTCTTCATTAGTTTATCATGGCCATGTCATCAACACTCTTTATCATCCATCAATATCCTTATTCATTCTCAAAACCTCCCTTATTCCATGTTGTTTTACACCAAGCAGAGATTTCAACAATGATTGTAACAACAACTTCACATTGTTTTCTAGTGTAGCACGAGGGCATTCTAATTCTCCAGTTTCGAGGAGTTGTCATGCATGATGATTTTTTTCTCCTTTCTTCCTTATTTAGGGCATACAATTTCATTTTTATATAGTGAAGAGATTGTTTCATGTATATCTTTAAAACCATGTACTAAGTTCTTGTGATTTTTGTACAACAAGAAGGTATCATTAAAATCAACAAATCCAAAAAATTTCAAGAAAGCCCAATTTGTAAAATTCCATAAATTAGGCACTGTCACCTACAACCATTTTGTTGATATCATGAAATATATGCATCGGACGACCCTAACTTTCGGTGTGGAGAAGCATTAATATATTATAAATATGCTTGAGAAATTTTAGCAAAATATGGTTTGTAGTTTTTGAGAAAATGGTTAGTGAAGTTTTTTTCTACTTGTATCATATTTTGTTGTAACTTCATATACATATTATTGAATGTTAATGTGCAAATTTTTACAACTTCACTATAATTAATAGAATTTAATAACCATTGTTTTGAATAGCCTTTGGGGAAGAATCCTTTGCTACATCTATATTCTGAGATGAGGTGAGTGCCTTATTTATTGGATCACAACTTGGTTAATATAGAGGTATTAAGTTGCATACGAACATGCAACATGTTCAGTTTGAGGGAGATGTTAGCTGGACGCTACATTATCATTATTATTACTATTTATTGACATCTATTTCCTCGATTTCCACCCTATTTTATCACGTTATTTATCATAATTTATCATATAATTCCATCTTATAATTATTCATGCTCTTGTGTATTAGTGATGTTTATTCTCCTTTATTTTTAATATATTAAAACTTATTATGCATATTTTTCAAATGATAGTTTATAAAAATATTATTGTAACAATACCCATGATTTCATCCACGAATTTCTCACCCATATTACAAACTTGAGCTCCAACTCTTAGTCAAACATGCCAACTTAGAAATTCGATGGATAAATAAGTGGCAATTCTACGTTTCATTTTCTTGGCAAATGAGGATGGATCTCAAAAATGTAAGACATGGATTTTGTGAAGAATGGACCAAATAAGATTTTCATAAAGATTTTTTCCAAAATTTGGTCTAGATTGAGAGAAATGCAATGTTCTTTGAAGGCAATTTTCCTATACTTTTTTGTTGTGGCCGGTTTGCAATTTTCCTCAAATGCACAATTAGATCCTATTTGCTTCCAACTGAATGTTGATGGAAAGACCTTGTAGATCTAAAATTCATTGTTGAGATTATTTAATCAATCCAAAATTATAAGGGGAAATCATTTCATAATCAGTTTAGCCATAATTCCCCTTGGCTCTCTATTTATTTAAATGAAAACATAGATCAAGAGAAATGATGGATAGTTGTTGAATTTAAGGAAAAGATAACAATTTCATTTTGCTGTAATTAATTCTCTGATATAATTTAATGAAGGAAGTTATCCATTGATTTTTGCATCTGTTATTCATCATCTGATTTGAATTATTTTTCAAGTCATAACTCACTCTTGGGCAGCTGGGCCCACTACCTTGGACGAGGTGCTTCCTTGAACATGTAAAATAGTTTAGTTGTGTTTTCTTTTTAATTAATGGTTGTTTCTTTACATTTTAATTATTGTACCTTAAAGTAAAAATTCTTTTTTTTCAAGTAATTTATTGGTTGTTGCATTTTCCAAATTTGTTGTTTCTTGTAATTTCTAAGTTTTCATTAATTTACTGCTCTATATTAGCATTTGAATTTTATTGGGTGCAATAGCTTAAATTTCCAATTCAACAAGGGGTGGCTTGATTTATTGTTGATTCAAGTCAAGTGATTAGCATAATTCTTTTTCTTGTCAGCTACTTTTTTTTTTTTTTTAATTTAGCATTGTTATTCAAGCCTTACATTTTATTTCTTGTTGAATGAGATTGATAGTTATTGATTTGAGGCTTCAACGATTTATATTTTGTGTGGTGTTATCTTTCGAATTCATCGCATTCATATTTTTGGAATCGATGTTTTGAACCATCCTCTGTGGTTCATAACACAATCTTGTAGAACCAATATTAGTTGTCGCCAATTGCATGCATATATTTTTCGACTGCCTCGAAGCAAAAAGAAGCTCCTCGAGTTGATAATTAATGTCTAGGTGATTAGCTTTTTATACTAAAAAAATAATTCCCCCAGCACCATGCACCCAACATTAAATTAGATGTTTATTTATGTATATCCTACATGAAAATATTAATGCAAAGGCATAGTGTTCAAATTTGATAATAATGGTATGTTCTAGCCCAATGAAAATTTCCAATAGCAATCACATTAAACATTAATAACATTGACAGTAAAAGTAGATAGAACATGAAACAAAATTGCAGAAGACAAGCTAAGACAAGAGGACACCAGAATTGGTGGATGCTAGGGAAAAACCCAAATGTGGAGAAAACCCTTTGATCAAATATTCTTATTATTATATCAAATGTTTAGCAGAGAAAGAGAGAATACAAAGGCTCAAAATTGACTTGCCAAATTCAAATTCAAAACTTCCCTGTCAATTTTGTACTCATCTACAGTTAAACTTCAACCTTAACCATAAGTAAAAGATGGTCAACGTAGCATTCAAACATCTCCTTTGAAGCTTGGTCAAAGGTATTCAAACTCAGCCTCCAGCAATGATCAAATTCAACCCAAAGCATTCATAAATCTGTGGTCAAAACTTGGTCAACCTGCGGTCAACATAGGTCAAATTCCTCCTTTTTCCTCGATTCTCATGCCCATAAATGCGTCCCACTGAGACAGAAATCCACCTTGAAAATCGAAGTCAAAGAATTCCAATCAAATTCAAAGTTAACACTAGGCAACGCTAGTCAAAGTAGAGAAAAGTTTGAGATTTTCAATCCTGCAACTTTTTCCTGTAATTCAACCTCCTTGTGCCACATGTAGGAGAGAGAGAATGCCCAATGTTGTATAAACAAATGAGAGAGGAGAGAGAATGTGTGAGTGATGATGATGCCAAATGAGTTGAGAGGTCAGTTGTATTTATACAAGTCGTTGAGGGTGAAGATTCATGTCCATTGGGCTTCATGAGCCTAGATGATGATGTGGTTGACCTGAACAATTTGCACATGTGTGGGCATAAATTCAAAATCAGACTTCTTCTTGTCCAAATTAGATGATCTTTATATCAATTTTGGTTCTTTCGAAAAGAGGAATTTAATGCAATCATCATCTCAACCAAATGAATTGTCCCAAGGTGGAATTTTTCCGTAGTTGCCAATTTTTACACATAGCCATAAGGAAACCATTTAATAGGACTTCATCCCTTTTAATCATAGGGAACCTTGCACTTTTCATACAAATGTTATAAATCAACTCAGTATTATAAACATAAATTTCATGGCACATCTTATATGTGATGAAACTTATCTTGAATTAAAACTGAAGATAGGTAATTAAGCGTGAGACTTCGGCTCTCCACCCAACCATAGACAAGATAAAATCACTATTATTTGAAGTTGTCACCACTGATCTAGATTCCAAATATTTAGGTGGAGTGCTCTTGAGTATTTTTAAAATTAGTTGAAACAGGATGCTACAACGTCACACCACCTTCATCCACCAACCACACACTTTTAACAATCTCATTGTTCAAGCATATTCATATCCATTCCAATATTTGATAATGCAAAGAACTTTATCTCACTTCAAGGAGAAGAGATTTTACAATATGGAAGGTTCATCAATGAATAAACTATTGATAGGTAAAGAAATCACTCTCCAAGATATTAATTAGTGAGTCAAGCACTAGAGCTTCAACCCAAAGGCAACTCCTGGTTGTTGTTTGACCCTCACAGATTCCTTAGTGAATATTCCCAATCCAGTATGTTCATTAACCTTGTTATCACCTAAAGAGTGATCACCTAGCCATTTTCCACTAGGATGATCAAAATAGAGCATGCACTATGGGTTTTACATATAAAAATGACTTTCACCTTTGGGGACATCATTCCCACCTTTTCATCTCTGATTAGTCCCCTCCATCAACATGCCCCCCTAGCCACCTTCTCACTTAATTTAACCTTAATTAATTCTTCACTAGAAACCATCCTTCCAAGAAGTATCAACACCATTTTTAGTCAAGTATGCCCACCTACTTGAAAGTTGCATATCCGAAATCCACCAGTAATTTTTTCTGCTATGATCTTGCCAAGTTTTAGAGCTCTCTCCTCCTCTCCAAATTCAAAAACAACATAAAGAAAAACTGAATTTGAATATGGGGATAGAAACCATTTTATAAGAAAACCTTATTTTTTTCCTTTCTCCATTACAATCTCATGGTATCTTAGTTTGAAGAACCATTTACACCATTGGAAATCTCTCATTGAGCTCTCGAATGGATCTCTCTTCATTTTTGGTGATTTGAAACTTTGCATGAAAGCCATTTTTTCCTTGAGGTCTCACTTTGCCTCCTATTAAAATCAAATCTCTTCATATGAGTCACTTGTACATCACCACTTTGTCTTTGTACTTATCAACTTATGTGTTTAGTTTCGTCATGATTAACCATTTTTTACTGATGTTATCATGGTCCCCTTTGGGCCTTTTCCTTGTTGAAGCATTATTCAATCACTTTCAGAGCATCAAATATGAGTCACCCCTATATCCATGGATTATGCTCAGAACCTCATTTTGTCTTGCTACAATATATTATTCCCTCCATATGCTTCATTCATCGTGTATTTCCCACATTTATCCTTTCATTATCCTAACCTATCTTTGAAGATACTCCACATGAGTAATTGATCATCTCCTATGGAATCATGTCAATCTCTATCAGGTCAACATTGCAAATTATGATAATGGAAGTCATAAGTCCACACATCCCCTTATTTCCCTTTGATCCCCTCTGGTTTCAGTCTCTATTAGTCACATTGCTATGACCCTTGTGCCTTTGTTGAGGGTTCCTCATTACCTCAACTCTTCCAGGTCGTCTTCTATCAACCTCAAAAAACTTATTCCATGAAAGTAGCCTAGACGACGAGATAACATGGATCCAACTACTTCATTCTTGGGTGCCACAGATCAAGCAAAGGGAACCATTATTTCCATTTTAATTTATTTTTTCTCTCACGATCGACTATAGTTCATTATCACATGATCGAGAATTGTACACTTGATGGTATAATGAATCAATAGATTGTCCCAACATTCACCAAGTGTGTATGAGATGCTACATACCTCATGAGGGGTGGCCCTTCAAGTAGTGCCTAGCATGCTTGACATTTTGCAGATCATGATCCAGCCTTAGATGTAATTTTGTAGGTTTGTCTATCTTAGTTTCTACCCACTACATGATCCCCTTCTTCACATGGTTCATTCAGATATTACATGCCCTTTCCTTTTCAGCAAGGCTTCTTTAGTTATGATCTCCCCCTCACATCAACTTGGGGGCATTTCATCCTATGTATTCCGTTCAATATTTTTCAGTGTATCAGTCTTGGACTCTATTTTCTAGGCACATATGTATATGGGACTCATTATATCAATGTATTACTTTTTGGCCCATTGATGTTAGCACATTATGTATCATGTATTATCTTTCTCAATAACACATTGTTTGGCACCTCATTGTTATTTGTACTAAGTTATCTCAATGGACATGGGTATGCCTCCCCCGCCTCTTTAAAATCATGTACACACCATACAGGAGACCTCTATTTGACAAGTAGGTATCACCTCCTCTAATTTTATTTCTTCCCTTCACTACTGGAATGCTCTCTCCTTCTCTATGACTCTCCTTTGGTGTCTCATGAAAGTGAACCTACAATGTATTTTAGTCATATGATGTGCACCTAACACTCATACAATGGGGGGAAATTTGTTATCACCTAGAAATTGATCACCTAGAAATTTTCAACTAGGATTATTGAAATACACCATTTAGTATGGGTTTTACACATCAAACCCACTTTCACCTTAGGAAATAATTTAGAGAAACACTTTTGCCTAGATTATCTATGTTTATCCACTTGAAAATAACCCAAAAAATCATTTAATTAATTTCACGATATTTTCATATTTACCCGTTTAGTGAAAATAATTAGAAATATTTTCACTCATCCATAGGAATAATTAAATAAATAATTATTTATTTGTTATTCCTTATGAATTTAACTTCTCTCCCTTGAAATAATTATTAAATCCTTACTTACTAATGATTTCTAGCCTCCTTTGACTATATCACCTAGGAATAATTGAATAAATCATTATATATTTATTATTCCTTAAATATTTAAATTCTCTCCTATTAGATCATTAGTAAATCATTATTTAATAATTATCTCTAATTCAATTTGACTAGATCTTCTTAAGTAATTAATATATCATTTTGGGTGTACTGTTAAGGCACTCCTTGCGATAGGTCACCAGTTCAAATTCCCCGTGGGTGCTTAGGTAGTATTATATAGAAAAAAAAATTAATATATCATAATTACTTTAATCATTTTTCTTGACTAACTTAATAAATCATTTTTTTAGATAGTGCACTAAAAAATATTTTTTACCATTACAAGATTATTTTCCTCTCAAAAAAATAATAAATTATTCCTAATGGCTAGATCTTGATTTAGTCTAATAATTTTTTATTATTTCTCTAGATGTAGATCTATTCTATCATTTTATTATAAATAAGAGAGGTTTTTCCTCACTCTCTACACATGATCATTTTATCATTGTCACTATCATTCTAAACCATTCAAGCTCCCATTTTGAGTTCACTCTTTCACTCATTCATTTTTCTCATTGCAACCAACAAGAGAGAGAGAGAGAGAGATCAATTGCTAAAATGTAGGGAACAAAAGAACCCATCCCACGGAGGGGAATTCTTTAGACCCAAGTCTACAGTCTTCACCATAAAGTGTATTCCTTCATAATTATAAAATTAAATTACTTTCCATTGGGTTTTATTTGTCGTAATTGTTGTCATATAAATTTCATTGTTTGTAGACTATTTTTGTAAGGCATTCTAATAATTATTTTGCAGACCTAAAGAATACTTGCAACTTTCCTTTTATTATCATGGTTGTTAGGGCTATTTGTCACCAATATCTAAAGTGGAGACTTTTGGTACACCTTCCATAAAATTTCCATACTAACAAACCCACAAGCTTCAAGTGGTTTCTTCAACCTTATAGGAAATCCATTACCCTCTCTCTTTGTGATGCCTTTTATGTAGCAAGCCTCATGTTAGAGGATTCCTCAGTTGATGTTCTAGTACAAAGCTGAAAAATTAGAGGTAGGGATCATTGTTCCTTGGATTTTTTCTCTCTCGCTGCTTCTACATGCATATTCCCAACACACTTGAGAAAGAGTGTGTGTGTTCATAATGGAGAGAGTGCATGTATCTGTGGGTGCCCCTATCTTCAAATCCCCTTTTCATTTTTTCCAACCAACTAACTTCCCATTCCTTTTGACGATTGTATAACATTCGACCTATTGGATAATTCATCCCATGTTGCCTTAATGTTTTTGTCATATTATTTCTTGTGGTTAGAGTTAAAGGACACATGCCCATAGGACTAACATTTATATTGATAATTCCATAAGAAATCTCCTATCTTTAAGCAATGGAATCCGATTCCCTCTCCCAGCCATTTAAAATAATTTCAATTATTTTCAAGAGATAAATATTAACTCGAGGATGTGACAATCGATTTGTCTCCAACATTCTTGAAATGATTTGATGTGATTTCTTGTAGTTAACACAAATTTCTTTCTTGTCATTTACATTCCTACATTTAGAGTAGATTTATTCTTGAAAAAAAGAGTAAGCATATTCCCTTTCATTTCTTTCTACAATTAGATTAGGGTTACCTTTAGTCATTCCTTTTATATAGATAGAATAAGGATTTCTTTTCGGTGTTTCCTTTCCTACAACCTAGATCAGGTCTATTTACTGTTCAATGGTTTTTTTCAGCATTTCTTATAGCCTAAAAAAAAAATTGGTCTCTATACATTTTAGCTTCTCTTCATTTGCATGACATAACCCAAAGTAGAATATATTTCCTGCTACACATATAAAATTGATACCTCTTAAGTTTTTAGGAATCCTAGTTTGATAATTAAAGTTGAGACCCTCAGAAGTTTCAACATTATTGTTGTAGTACTAAGGGCCATCACTTTTTGGCACAGTTTCTAGGGAGGTGTCAAACTAGGCATTAATTTTTTCTCTAAGTTTATTCATTTCCACACATTTCCTAAAAAAGAAACAAAAAAGTTTCATCAACATTTCCATCTAAAAAAAAAATCATTTTTTTCATTCCTTGTATAGTTACAGTTAACTCAAGAAAATTTCTACCTAAAACCCCCACTCCTACAAATATCCAATCTTAACTTGTTGACTATGATCCTCCCAATACAAGGGATATAAAGGCCTTCTTCCATGAGAAAACATGGATTTTTGATGATCATATAAGAGGATAATAACATCCATCACCAATTGAGAATATGGTTGGCAATAGACAACCTAAAGTCTTTCCTATCAGGGAGACAAATGGGAAAGCTAAAATGAAAAATATTAGCCCCACTACCCTTCCACATTTCCATGGAATGGTTTATGAGGAAATTTACACCTTCATGTTTGAATCTTTTGTAGTCTACAAGACATATGCTCTCACATCAAATGAGAAAAGGCTCAAATTATTTTCTTCAATGCTTAAGCATGTAGCCTTGCATTGGTTCATGAGTTGAGAAGGAGACAACATCGCTACATTGGGGAAGATGCAACATGAATTCGACACCAAATACAAGGAATATTGTAGATAAAGAGATATAATAGAGGAAATATTCGGAATGACTGAAGGGCCAAGTGAATCACTAGAAGACCGAAAGATTTCATCTAAGCTATGGCAGGGCACATAAATTCACTCTTGATCCAAATTCATTAAAGCTATCCTTACTCTAGGGTATCAGAAAAGAACTAATGGATATCATCAATATGTTGGACAATGAAGATATTTATTACCTCAATTATGAATACATCAAAACAATGTTCAAGAACCATTCTAGAGCTGCCAAAAAAAGAGGTAGATCCAGTGAGGGTTCGGTAAGTAATTCATCCTTTACTTCAGTTATTAAGAATGAAATGGAAGGTATGTTGGAGGATTTAAAAAGTGAAATATTACATACTTTTTCCCTATGGATGGACACATTGTAGATCAAGAAACAATAATGGGAAGTAGAAAGGGCATTAGCGATATTTTACCCTAGAGGCACTAAGAGGCATCCTAGAAATGAGCGCCCATTAAATGTTATAGAAATATGCTCTGTATGTGAATAGAAACATTCAACGAATAAATGTCCATCTCTACCAGCTTTAAAGGAAATGTATCAAGGAGCAAAAGCACGCATGGATCAACTTTTCTTTGTTAACCAGAAAATACGACAATGCCCTAGAACATGTCAACAAGGTATGACTTATCCTTCCTATTTAAATACAAGTTATAGTGTGTTAGTGTCAGTATTTGCATACTGCCATCAGTGATCAAAAATCCTCTTTTCATATCATATTAGGGTCTCGCTCAGAATTTTTTGTCATTCCACCTAGGTCCTCATTCAAAAATTTACTCGCTAATGGTAGCCCAAGTCAAAATCCCACTCTCCCTAAAAAGATCAATATTTGTTGGAGCACCTTCCTATGTATTACTGAGCATACATTCATTTGAAAAGATCATTTCATCATGTCCTATGTCAGTCAAGTCTACATGAATTCTCCTCACTCAACGTTTTCATTAGGTCTCTAGGTTTCATTTTTTCAAAATCCAATAAAACACCATTTCACTACATAAGGCCAGCAAAAGCATGAGAGTGAAAGAAATAATATCCTTTTTCATTCAAACAGGATTTGCAACACGTAACTATGGTTGCTAGATCTCTAACTTTCATTCCAAAAAAGAAAGTTTTCTTTCAGATTGTAATTTTATTTCAAAAAAAGAGATGTAATATTTTTATTTATTTATGTAATTTTATGTTTATCATATGTAATAAGTCACTATTCCTAGTTGTTTACTCAAACTCTATTGCCAATATCATCCAAGCAAAAGTCAAAAGTGAAGATTGCCAATACTTCAGCATCATCCACCTACAAAGGAAAAAGTCAGAAAGAAAATTAGCAAAGAGGTCAAAAAGGTGAAATGTAACATTAGAAAGTGGGTTTTTTTATCTAAAAGATCAAATTCACTTAGCTATAAAGGACTTCTTGGCTTCAAACTTAGCCTCATTTGCCTCCTACCACTGAATGAGCAAACCCCAAGAGACCCTTTCCACAGTTCAAGGCGAAAATCAGCAGAACAGAGCTAGTGTTGTACGTTTCCTTCTGGCGCTACACATTTCCTTCTGGTGCTGCACGTTTACCTGGTGCTGCGCATTTCCTTAAGGCATTTCACATTTCCTTAAGGCGTTACGCGCTTTCCTGAGGCACTGCGCACTCTGCATTGGCACTGCACGTTTAGCCAGGAAGGCTCCAGTTACCTCCTCACGTCCTCCAAGGTCCATTCAACCTCAAAACAAGTAAGTAGCTACTTGGGAAGGTGTTTTTCTTCCTCCTCAAGTCACTTGCTAAGTTTTTGAAAGATTTAATTGAAGATTTGGTTTAAGTTTATATCTAAACCCTAAATCTCCACCCAAAACTTCCTTGCACTCTCAATCCCTTTCATACACTACTTTACACCTTCCTCCCCTTTCCCTAAACCATTTTATTCAAGATACCCTCTAACCCTTTATCCTAAAACCCTAAGTCCTAAGTGATACAACCACCTAGGCTCCCAAAACCCCCTATATAGCAAACGATTTCCCCCATCCCCAAGCTATCATACTACTACCCTATATCCCCCTCCAATACATATATCCCTTCATCCATATTCTTGATATTTACCCTTCCCCATGCACCATATTTCCTAAAAGCTACATTCTCACTACCCCATACCTTCCTAGGGTTTGATATTAAACACCATGGTAGATGAGGAATAAAAAACATACAATGAGGAAGAGGAAACTGATAGAGAAGAAACAAAGGTTAATAAATCTCACAAAGGAGGCTAGATACACATATTTGAGCGCACATATCTCAGGGAACTCTTAGCATCCCCTATGACTGTGACATCCTTCAAATGGTTTGGCGATTATGATTTCTGTGAGCAAGTTTAGGCAGTCCAACACCATCTTGAGTTGACTAGGCTCTTCATATCCAAACTCCAAGACAGCCAGGTCACTCAAGAACATGTCATATTTACTTTATCTAGTGCCATTATATCAGCTGCCACCAGGATCCCAGATGTTGGGGAGAAATGGTTTAAACAAGGTGATTTGGAGAGGCATTATTATGAGCCTTGCATGAAACCAAGGTAAAAAATGAAAGAAGGGGTTATTTTCCTTTTTCACACCTCCTTGACAGATATGCCCTAATGATAAAGATTATTATGAAATATTTTTAATGTGAAGGAAGATTCTCCAGAGTCTATTCTTATCATATTTGGCTTTTAATGCATTTCAGTAGGGTAAAAATGCTCAATATACCCTACTATCTTTTCCGGAGTGTTAAGAAGATGGCCTAAATTTCCCAAAAGAGGGAAGATGGCTAATCCCATATTCACTCATGCATCTGCTCAGAATGTTCAAGACATCCCTTAATCATCTCATCCTTCCACCACCATTCCTCCATCTCAACCCATTGAGCATTCATCCTTATCTGATGAGTCAGCCACACCATCACCTCCATCATCACCATTCCATGATCATACTCATTCACTTAACCGAGATGAATTCAAAGAGTAAGAGCACATTGAATAGGTTGAGGTCAGCAAACCTAAAGAGGCTAATTTGGGAATCTTTCCTCATACTTATCAGAGGGGACATAGGCAAGTTTTTTCCCCATATATTATGGGAGGGATCTTGCCTTCTTCATCAGCAAAGCAGGTATAGAAAGGCAAGGAGAAGATGACAGAGACATAGATCCAGCAGGAGGAGGACCTCCATGAGACAGAACAAGATTTTCACTTAGTTGACCTAAATGAGCATGATGACAATGAAAACACAAGCATTGTCATCAAAGAAAAGGATTCACTCATAGGGGAGCTCTAGGTCAACTTGCAGAGAGCAAAATACATCATTTCATACTATGAGCAAGAGAACAAGCAGTTTGAGACCAAACATGAGCTCATGGAGATTTAGCTCATCAAGGCAAAGAGGGAGGCTAAAAAAGCTAAAGATTTACTTGATGAAGCATATTGAGAATATAGTGATGATATGTAGGAATAGGTGCCAATAAGATGGCCAAGGACCAGAGGCTGAAAAAGAGCATTAGAGCTAGAAAAATAGAGAGAGGCTGAACTAGCTAATGAGCTCGCCGTAAATGAACAATTTTCCAAAATGGTCAATGAGAACTGGTATCATTGGCATGAGATGGTTTACAACCACCTTGAAAGCCTCCTAGATAAGGCCAAAAGGGATAATAACATTCAGAGAAAGATGGAAAAGTATTATTTCCAAAGAAATCAAATAGCTAGGGCAAAGCTCAAGGCTGCCAAGGCAAGAATTAAAGCCCTAATTCACCAAGGGGAGAAGAAGAAGCTTGATATACTTGCAGAGGATTCACTCCATTCCTAGCAACATCAAATCTAATCTTCTTGCCAAATTTTGAAGATTTTTGGCTCATTTTTGGTAAAATTATCTCTCCTATCTTTTTTCAAGCAATTTCATATCAACAATTTGGTCAAATGCACAACATGTACTTTTTGGAGGCATTTTTTGGAGGAATGGAAAACACCAATAGATTTAGAAGGAACAAGACATCTAGGAAAACTCTGTTTCCATCCATGGAAAGCAAAACTAGTAGGTGAAAAAGACAAAAAACCATCTGAAATCATGTTTTTGCCTCATTTCTGGACCAGGCATTGTGCGTTTGAGTAGTCTTGGGAGAATGGAATTTTTAGGGATCAAATCAAGCCTGTTTTGAAAACCAAGGGTAGTTTGCGAAACTAGATAGGATAAGCTTTCCAGTGAGCTATCCTAGGATAAGTTGGGACATCAGGAAGGCAGGTAAAAGTCACATTGAAGATGGCACTATGCGTTTGACACTGGCACTGTGCGTTTGACAGTTAGCCCAGTTTTTCACTGTTTCTCTCCAAATTTAATCTTTACATATGAGAAATCAATGTTTTACTGATGTAATTGATGTGTTTGATGTAAATATTATGTTTTTATGGTTACCTAGGCTAAATACATTAGGCAAATGGCCTCCATGGCTTGTAATGAATCAGTTTTCTTAAGTTAGGGATGTGTCACTTTGACCACCCTCCACTCTAGCTATTAGTTCAGCTTTTGTTGTAACTACTCCTCCTCTCATGGTTTCGACCCTTGAGGCTAAGATGAGTTGTTCTAAGGTCTATATAATGTAATTTATCAGCCATTCTATAGGTTTGACTCCATTGGATGTTGTACTAGTGTTTCAGACTTTGGCATGGAATATATTGGGTGAGTTGCAACTATTTTGGTGGGATTCATGTGGAATGGTATTTTGATATTATTTATTCTTCAGTTACATGTGTGTGAATGTTTTGTTCATTTCATGATGCATTTCACTTCTTAATATGTTTGATTTTCAAGGTGTGATAAGCAGAATACATCTTCTATGTTGTGTTTTGGGGAAATCATCATAATTTGTTTTATTTATTCAGTTTAAGAAGAATTCATGATTTTTATGCTCTCTTTAGCACCTCACCAATCTAAATCATTTCATCACTATACTACAAAGTGTTAAATTAACTTTCCTACCTTGCCCCATCATAGGTCTACAATTCTATTTCTCTTTTTCCCTGACCTAGTTCACTCTCTCACCTAATTCACTCATCCAGTGACTACCCCAATCAAATGAAATCAAACAAACCCTAAGCTACTAGATCTGGCCTAAAACCCTGATTCATCCAGCGCTCTTGGCTGTGATCCTTTGCAGAGAGCCCTCTCTGGCTTGGTAGGGCTAGCTACCAAGTCAAAAGGTTGGTTTGTGTTTACCTCAACTAGACTCTTCCTCAGCCTTGGATATTTGGAGAGTGATAACATAGTGCACCATTTCAATCTTGCTATCCACCTAACACCTCACCATGGTTTATTCCTACTCCATGGCCCTATCCTCCGAAACTTGTCATTTCCCCTTTTCCTCCATACCAATGCCCTCCTCCTCAATGAGGTAATCCATCATCAGGATGGAGGCCTTAGGTGGCCAAACCACCTTCCCTAATGCCTCCTTATCCTCAAGCATAACCACCCCAAAGAAATCTAGTGAAATAACCATAAATGTTTTCTCAACCAAATGCAAATCCCAATAATAAGAAATCCCAACAAGTATACAATGGAGAGACATCTTATCCTATCTATTTTATAGAAATCCAATAAATCAACCTCAGGTCCTGGAAGGTAATTCCTAATTCTCACCCATATTCTCGAATAGAAATATTGAAGAAGAGAAGGAAAATAACACTCCTCAAGCCAACAAACCTTCCTATCCTGAAAGATTGATCCATCTTAAAATACACGCCTGAACATAAAATGAAATTTTGGGATAATTGAAAATTTGTTTGTCGAAAATACCCTCATGCAATCCATCAAGGATGTTCCTATATAGAACAAATTCATCAATGAGGAATGACTTAAGAGGCCAAGAAGGAGAAGAAAAGATTCCCTTACTATCAATGTCATTGGGAAAATACCTGACCTTATGCTTGGGAAGATCATTATCTCAAGTATTTGGATTCTAGAAACCTAGTAGTATATGTACACATTAACAACATTATAGTCCCTAACACCCTTACTGACCAGTGCGATGACCAAGTAAATTATGCTCAAATTTAATCCCCAAGGAGCCTTAAGGAAAACCACCACATTTTTGCAACTTGCTGATAGATCCATAGTAACACCATAGGGCATCATTCAGGATGCCATGGTTTCAATTGATTCTTTTGGCTCTCCTACTAATTTCCTTGTTCTTCAATCCAAAATAAAGTTCAATGTCAATCATAGGAATACCTTGATTAGCTATTTTTGATGCCTACATTAGTTGTAGAATAGGAAACATGACAATTACAAATGGGAAACGAGGAAAACAACTTCTACTATATCCCCCTTCTCAACCCCTTATTGAGCATGATTTTTATCTATGGGTGGAAGAGGAAGAAGAAGAACAAGCTCTATCAATCACCACCCTACCCCATCTATGGTGTTGTCCTTGATGGAAACTCAAATAGATGACAGTTCATAGTGCAATAGGTTAACAACAAAGGATTATAGATCAAACCCCAAATATTGAAGAAAGAGAGTGGTTTAAAAAGTATACGCTGGTTCACTTTGACCAAGCAGCATATACACACGAGTTAACAGAAAAAAAGGAGTGTATATGTATACATGCACTTTCACAGAAGGAAAAGTGTGTATGGGATAGAAAATCAAGGTTTTGGTCTGAAGTATTTGATCCAAGGTATTTGGTCTAAGCTATTGGTTCGAGGTATTTGGTCCAAGGTATTGGTCTGAGGTATTGAGAAAGGCCTAAAACTATATAAGGAGGAGAAGATCATTAGGCCAAGGTGTGCAAGTGAATGGGTTTCTGAGGAATACTTCTATCTGAAGTATATGTTATCTTACAGGGGCTATGATTATGAGATGATTTGAAATATTTTGTACACCATGGATACAATGTTAGATTAGGATCATAAGAACTGAAATGACTTATCATTGCATGATCTGATGTCGATTGGGATAGATTTGATTTCTTACGCATGCTTTATTCTGTAAATGTTCTGATTTGGGTAGACTGAAGTCTGGAATAGTTGTGATGTTTTAATTTAGTATTTGCAGATCCGTACGCTGGTTCGCTTTGATAAAAGCATGTATACATGCTGGTTTGGCACATCGAAGTAGCGTATACATTATGAAGTATGATGTTTGAAGTTGCAGTTGGTTCTGGTTCTTGATGTAGAGTTTTGGGTTATGCTTTGTGTTCTGGTGACTGTGTTCTAGTGATAATGTTCTAAATGTTCAAATTTATTGATTGTGATTTGCTTCAGTGATGATGGGTTTTCAGTGATTGATTGATTTAGTTATGGTTGATTCAGAGATTTATGATTGGATTTTAGTGATTGGTTGATGCGGATGTATTTGATGGTTGTATTGTAATGGTGATTGATTTTGAGCTTCTATGTTATTGATGGGTCCAGTATGAAAATTGGATGAAAAGTGGCTTTTAGATTGTGGTGTTGTGTTCCAGGAGTATCTAGTCTAAAAATTTATGAAACATGGTCCCTAGAGGAAGCATGAATGTTGGAGCCTTCTCTAAGCCAGTGCCTATGTACTAGTAAATGGATCGGATAGTACAAGAGCCAAGGGGTTGGAGCTCCCTTCGAGTAGCTATTGGAAAACGAGTGAAGGTTGGAGCCTTCTGTAGGCCAGCGCCTGTGTACTAGTAAATGGATTGGCTAGTATAAGAGCCAGGGGGTTGGAGCTCCCTTCTAGTAGCAACTGGAAAACGAGTGAATGTTGGAGCCTTCTATAGGCCGGTGCATACGTACTAGTAAATAGATCGGCTAGTACAAGAGCTAGGGGGTTAGAGCTCCCTTCCAGTAGCAACTAGAAAATGAGAAAAGGTTGTAGCTTTCTGCAGGTGGGTGCCTATGTACTAGTATGAGTTTGCACTAGTACAAGATTGTAAACAGGTTTTTCTTATATTAAAGAATACAACAACAGGTGGTTTTTGTCCCGCATTGGGTTTCCACCTTAAAACTTGGTGTTCATGTGTGTTGCTTATGTGTGATGGTTTATTCTATTATTATTGCACATGGTTACTATTTATATGGTAAATGAAGTACTGATGCACTGATTAAAGATCAACGTATGATGAATTAACATAATGATAAGTTTGTTGGATATTCGCTGGTTTCTTTAAAGACAACTGCGTGTACACACGAGTTAACTTCATTAAAGTAGTGTATATAAATTTGAGTATGAGATGAAAAAGTTATTGATTTGACTAAAACTGATTCACCCCCCCTCTCAGTATTACTTCCAACAATTGGTATCAGAGTAGGTCCTTTGGTAGAAGCTTGATCACTTGAAGGTGATCCATAGAAACATTGGGAAAGAAGTTAAAGAAGAAAGCAGAAAAAGAGGACATCTCAAAGGAATAGTGACAACAGGAGAGACAATTGGCCATTAGGGGGAAGCAAGTATTTAGATTCAGAATCACCTTAGATTCAAGATGAAAAACAAAAGAAGTATCAGGTACAAATTTTTGGTCTTCTAGTGATACTTTTCTCTGTTCATGCAATGTTGAAGATATTGAAAGTGACAGTGAAAGAAATATAGAGGGAGAAGTTAAAAGACTCATAAATAAAATTAGAGATCAACAAGATCTATTTAACAAAAGGGGGTGTGCCTTCAAAGACAAGATACTAGATTAAAAGCTCAAGTGGAGGAAGGAAACAAAGTAAGTAAGCAGTACAAGAAAAAGGGAGATCAATGTCAAAAGATGCAGGAAGAAGTGACATCATTAAGAAATGAAGTAAATGAAAAGACCACAACAATCAAGAGACTTAAAGATAGATCTAGTTACTATGAAATTCTTGAAGCTAAGATCCTCTCTCTAAAAGAAGATCTTGAAAAATAAAATACGCAGAATGAAGAACTAACTCAAGCAGATGAAGAACAAGAAAATGAGATTCTCAAATTAATGCAACAAGTGGAAGAAGGAAGAAAGGTTGAAGAAATCATGAAGAAGCAATATCTTGAAAAGGAAGAACAATATCCAGTTGAGGTAAATATCTTAAAAGCTAAATTAGAAAAAAATGATAAACTATTACGATTTCAAGATAGTACTAAGATTTTGGATAATATTCTTAGTAGTCAAAGGTATCCTAGCAACAAAACTGGTCTTGGTTTTAATGAAACTGTTGAAGGTGAATCTAGCTCACAAGATGAGGCAAGGAACTCTAATGAAAATTCTAAAATGACTAATAAGGAGATGAGAGGTCAACCCCATCAACAACCAAGGAAAGAATGTGTTCAAATAAAATCATTTACTCATAACTATGGAAGTGATAGTTGGTTATTTCCTCTAATGAATAATGTTGAATGTTTTATATGTCATAATTTTGGACATGTTCCAGCCATATGCATAAGTAGAATGGTTGAAGTTAATAACCATCACATAGAAAGATCATCAGCTTCCAGGTACATTAAGGGATATTGCTTTTCTTGCAATATGTTTGGTCACAAAGCCATTGACTGCTATAAAGGGAATATGAAACATATAAGATGTTATGCATGTAACAAGTTTGGGAACATAGCAAAAGAATGCAAGAGAAAATTTCAGCCAACATACCAAAAGGAGAAAACATCATCACACTCCAGGGTATGGAAGAATAAGGAAGTACAGCTAGAAAGATATGGCATACAACAGTATACAGACATAACAGACTCAGGGGGAGCTAAATGTATGAAACTTCATTTTTCTAAATATCATACACAATTTTCATGAAGACAAGTTGCATATATACACAAGTTCAAAGTTGCACAGTCGTGTATACGTTGGTTTGAGGAAAAAGCAGTGGGACAGACTCAGAAAAAGGGGTCTGATATGGTTTAGTCAATTATCAATTATCTATTATTTTATGTTTGATGGTGGTTATAGTATGCTGACTATATATGGAAGTGTTTTTTTCCCTCATAAGTTGTTAATAAGTTGATGAATAACTTGTTGATGATGATGCCTTGGTGATTCTTACTAACAAATGAAATAATCATATCTCATAGTAAATAGTTGGCACAGGTTCAGGGGGAGCATATGTTTCTAATAATACATTGTTGGCATTATATTAGAAGACCTTGGCACATCATGATAATTATATTGCTTGATCCACATAGTTGTTTGATTCAGGTGACTCTTTTGATGATGGACATATATAGGCTGTTGATCTTGATGCTTCTGATAGATGTTGATGGTGTAGATCATATATGGTTGTTGGCAGTAGATCCCCCCACAGCATGTTTCTACGGCTTAAAGCCCAAGTTTTGGTCAATGTAATGTAAAGACCCTGTGAAATGTGGGCGAAAAGCATGAGAGTCTAGGGTTGTCTGCCCTAAAATAATGTAATTTAATGTCAAATGTGTTGACATGGGATTGTATAAATAGAGCGAGGAACTAAGTGTAAAGACAATGTTTCTGAGTTTTTGAGAAGAAATAGATAGATGCAAAGGTATGGTTAGAAGATAGAAGTGAACCTGAAGTGTATTGGGTCGTAGTGGTAGGTAGAGGCTCTACAGCTGAGTGCGCAGAGGCCTAGTAGAGTCTGCAGCTGAGTGCGTAGGGCGGAGTCAGGTATGTAACTGAACTTGAGTATTAATAAAGATAAGATTGAATCAGAATATTGTGCATCTATTTGCAGGTCTATATTTCTATGTTCTAGTTATCTTTATGCATTTATATTGTTTTCGAGTACATGCGCTAATCTGAAAGTTGAATAATTAATAAGAATATTGGACCTGCACAAGCTAAGTTAAGCACTAATATAATAGCATAGTAAGGATTAGATCAGAATAATATTGTATTCACAAAGGTGTGCACGGGTTAGGAAGAATAGGAAGCTGCATGGAGCAAGGCAATGCGCATATTAGGATCGCAAACCTCCAAAACCCTCATCAAGACATCCCTAGGGTGCGGAAACCTAGTTCCAGCACCCTCCCATACTACGTTAGGTGAGACCTCATTCCGCACTATGTGGAGTGTTGCCGAAAGGGCGAGTAGTACTAGGATTTGCTTGGCTAAACTCATTGCTAAACCTGGGTCAAGCCCCATGTAGCCAACAAATGGTTTCGTTGCCAAGACAAGATCTGCCTAAGGGATGTCTGATGTCATGCCACTGGAACCCAAAAAAAAAGGAAATTGAAGAGCAATTGGACAATAAGATTCACAAGTTCATGACATAGAAAAACAGAACTCCACATGTATCTGAGAAAAGGTGGCTGGATCGCTAAGTCTATACGAAAAACCATGAGATTTTCTTCGCATCCTCTCCTTCTGAACCGTATGAGTGGATCGTGAGGTTAGCTGATAGCCAAGGAAGGTGTAGGCTCGACCAACCAATAGTGTGGACTCCAGAAGTAGTGCACAGACTGGAGGTATCAGAAGAGAATATCACGCAATCTGTGGACCATTGGCTCGACCGGATAATAGGGGGATTTATCACTGAGTTTGCGATAGACATGATTGTGAGCTAAAGCGAAGCAGAATGACATTTTCTCAAGGGACCGCGAGGTAAGTACATTAAATTCTTGAATACTTGGATTAAGATGTTGTTATGTCAAAAGTGGGTTAAGTGAATACATTAATGTTTGGAGTGACACGGAGCAAAAAGATCTACAAAGGTAGTCGGGAATTAGGAAACAATCCCTTAATTTCACCTTCACGAGAGAGCGAAGAAGAGCTCGCTCAGGTCTCTCCAAGAAGTGCAGTCAATTTGATAAGACAATGCATTCCACAGTTACCACCTCCACCCACGCCACCACCCGCTTCACCTTCTTCACCTCCATCTCCACCCACTCCACCTCCACCAACCCCGCAGTTCAGCATGGCGAGCATGATCAGGCTACCCATATTCAAAGTAGGGAATGAGGATCCAGACCAGTTCTGGTTCGTGGTAAGAGCAGTATGGAAAGCACAAGGGGTTACGGATGACAGCATTAAGAAGGCTACATTGGTGAGTGCACTGCAAGATCACGTGTTGACGTGGTATATCAAGCACTCTAATGACTACCCAAATGCAAGGATAGTAGAGATCTAGAATGCGTTCAATAGAGAATTTAGCTGGTTGAAATAAAAAAACACAATCAATCATTGGGTTTAAAGATATCGTGATGCTTCCAGGAAAGACTCCCTAGTGTTATCGGGAAAACTAGTGTCCATTCAGAGCTGCTAGTCCCACTAAGATGGGTAGCTATCTTAGAAACAAACAAACTAAAGTTACTTGCATTTTCATAATGAGAAATAGATGAGAGAGAAGCAAAGAGTACCAACCTCAGTCTTCTGCTTGGCTCCTTGCTTGTTTCCTCTCCCCTTTGACAGATCTTTGCTGCTCCTTCCTCGCTTGTCCC